>JAWQEG010006715.1:12500-17549 GCA_033782935.1 Petrolisthes cinctipes | reverse complement strand
TTGTTGTGTGTGTGTGTGTTGTTGTTTATTTCAATGTGTTTCAGGTTTCACATACATACATACATATGTATACTTAGATATATATACACACACTCTCTTTAATACACACACACACACACACACACTCTCTGTCTCTCTGTCTCTCTCTCTCTCTCTCTGTCTCTCTCTCTCTCTCTCTCTCTCTCTCTCTCTCTCTCTCTCTCTCTCTCTCTCTCTCTCTCTCTCTCTCTCTCTCTCTCTCTCTCTCTCTCTCTCTCCTCTCTCTCTCTCTCTCTCTCACACACACACACACACCTATCGTTGTCACATCTCTATTTACACTGGCTTCACCTACAGTTCACACACACACACACACACACACACACACACACACACATACAAACACATATATTGACACATGTTTGTATTTATGTTTACGTGTGTTGTAGCTGCCTGGACGTGCCAATATTACAACACATACAGAATTAAGTCCATACACACATACACATTTTATTTATATTTCCGTGGTGCATCTGTATAAACACCCACACACACACACACACACACACACACACACACACACACATCTTTAGCCAACACATCAGCAGCAAAAATGTTTACACACACACACACACACACACACACACACACACACACACACAGCTATTCACTAACAATAACACACCACCGTCACTCACTACATCAGGAGAATATTATTTTTTTTTTTTTTTTTTTTTTTTTTTTTTTTTTTTTTTTTTTTTGATCCTGCAAGCAAGTAAGGGTAATTAAGAAGATCGACCTTTTGCTTTCAGAAGACTAAGTAGTTCATACATACATACATACATACATACATACATACATACATACATACATACATAGTTATATAGACAAGTCCACCCACAACACACGAACGAAACACACTCTTAAATCGACCTGTTTTGGGAGTGAGGGGGCCAGGACACACACACACACACACACACACACATACACATATACATACACATACACATACACACACTCATACTCCCATCAACCGTATCTTTTTTATACATACCGAACCTTGCGTTAAATGACTCAGTTAAACCGTATAATAATTCTAATTTTATCGAACAGGGATCCCACAAACCAACTTGCATTTTTACATTCATTTTTATTTTTAATTATTGGTCCCCTTTCCTTTTCATGTCGACAACCCACTCTGGGCTTTCTCTCACATCGTCTCATTCATTCATTTTTTTTTTATTAACTCTTTTGGTCAGACAATATTTTTGCTCCTTTTTTTTCAGATACAGAAGAGCCTTGTGTTATATATAGTACAACCTTATAAAGAAAATGACAATAATACCAGCGAGATATTATTATTATTCACTAAAATCGATGACCAGACATTAATTAACATCATCAAGAATTTCTCATCATACTCAACATATCTTCATCAGATAAATTAACTTTTTTTAGATAATTATGCAAGCAGTCACAACATTCTCCATTAAATTTTGACATGAGCTGGTAAATTCAAGAATGTTATTTTGACATGAGCTGGTGAATTGAAGGATATAATTTAATGTGAGTTAAGTGGAAAGGTGTGTGGCAGAGAACGAGTTACTATACCACGTGTGTTTGTTTGGCTGGCTAGCTTGCTGGCTGGCTGGGACATTACAAACTAAATAATAGCTAAAATAACACAACCCACAACGCTCTGGGGCTACTTCTCTGGTGGACGTGACAAAGCCCAGACGCTCAAAGTTGTATTTCCTCAACAGACCAGCTGCGCCAAATTATAAAAGCTTACCACGATCACATCGCAGAGATTGAGAGTGGAAAATATGATGCTGAGATGGAAGTCATTCGAAAGGATTATGAGGTTTGTATCAGCTTTGCATCCGAGTTTTCGTCCGCAAAGCCCGCCCCCCCCCACCCCCACCCCCACCACCCCTACGACCACCACCACCCCTTCCCCTTCCCCCCATACACTCTGGAGCACCCCCCCCAACCCCCCCCACCCCCCCCCACCAGACATAGCTTGCAAATTACCAACCCCTCTCATCATCCCACTCAACCACCACTACGTTACTCGATGGTTGGATGGTTGGTCGCGAGAGGGAAGCACCAGGGGAGGATTGCAATGAATGTTTACTGCAATGTTCAACCTTCATTCAATCTTGAGTCCACCTGAGAATTTATTGTTATTTGGGATGCTCTTAATGTATTAGTATTGTGGTTTATTTTTATTTTAGTTTTTATTTTCTCTCTACCAATCATGTCTGAGTCTTCAATTTTTTTTTTTTTTTTTTTTTTTTTTTTTTTTTTTTTTTTTTTTACCTCCGTGTTGATATTTTTTTTTTAATAACTCTCTCTTCCTCCGTGTTGATATATATATTTTTTTAACTCTCTTGTCGGATTTTATTATTATTTTTGTTGATGCACTGCGCTTGTAACCCTGTGAGCCAAACAACATTATAGTCCACTTGAAGGACAACTCGGTACCAACAACACCATCACCACTACCACTACCACTATCATCACTACCACCAACACCTTCACTACCACTACCATTACCACTCAGAGCTTTTCATGGCGTTTTTTACCCTTTAATTTTTTTTTTTTTTTTTTTTTTTTTTTTTTTTTTTGAGTGGTTCATTCAATTAGCTGAGAAGCTATTGTGTTTTTTTTGTGTGTGTGTTTTTTCTGGCGTTTTTTTCCCCTGGACCCTCCCACCTCCTGCACTCACTACTACTACTACTTATACCCTTTGAGTCACACACCAGCTACATATGTGTATGTGTGTGCACGTGTGTATGTATGTGTTGGTCTCCCCACAATGTGTTTACAGAGCTCAGCACGTCGGAGGCGGTTCAAGGAAACGTCAACATTCCATTGAACAAATTAGGACATTGGGGTCATACCCTAATTTTGGTTTTATTTTCTGTTTATAGCTGAGCTTGAAAAACTGTGCAAAGATTTCCATAAACGCATTGCGAGCCTAGAGGGAGACAAGTGGGATCTGGAACACCAGATCAAAATGAAGGACTATCAGGTAACAGTGGTTGGCCGGCACCGCTGCCTTGCTCGCTACTGCACGGCTCGCTGGCTATAGGTTAACTGTAGATTGGTACATTTTTTACTGGCTGCAGTCAACCTATATGTTAGCTGTAGGGTGTCGCTGGTCTCCTGCGGCCGTACTAGCAGCCATTATTGGCATCTTTTATTTTCTACCCCGAGCAGAACTTAGCCAGTGTCCTGTAGTAATTCTCTTCCCTTGCAGGCTGTTTCTTAATGGAGGGCCTCATTCATCTTATCAGTTATAGTACTCATGCTCTCACCAAAAGTCATCGCCTTTATTATTTACCTGATCATTAGTTCTGACTAAATTATCAACTCGTTTATTCATTATGTATGTATGTTTTACCTGTTGTACTGCTTCCATTTTCTCCGGAGAGCCTCTGGGCTATCCCCTGTCACACCTTAACGAGGCATTCTGTTATAGACGCACTTAAGGATATCTGCAAGCAATACCACGAGCGTTTGTTCCTTTGTGAGTCTCAGAAATGGGACCTTGAATATGAAGTCCGCAGGAGAGATTACGAGGTACAGTGGCTCCATCTCCCGCCTTGTTAATTGGGCGTGTTAATAGTAGTAATGTGTGAAACAATATGTACGGGTTTGACCACTTCTGGACACCTGACTATCCTTACTCACTTACTTACTTATTGACTTATTTATTGACTTATTTATTTACTTATTTATTTACTTATTTACTTACTCACTACGTATGACCTCGTCAGTCAGTCAGTCCCTCCGTCACACTCAGATCACACTTATTTTGCCAATCAGTCTCTGTCACTCAGATTACTTTGCCAATCACTCTGTCACTCTCCGATCAGACGTACTTTGCCAATCAGTCTCTCAGTCACTCTCAGATCACACTTACATTGCCAATCACTCTCAGTCACTCTCAGATCAGACGTACTTTGCCAATCAGTCAGTCCGTTTCTCCATCACACTCAGATCACACTTATTTTGCCAATCAGTCTCAGTCACTCTCAGATTACACGTACTTTGCCAATCAGTCTCAGTCACTCTCAGATCACACTTACATTGCCAATCACTCTCAGATTACTAATATTATTACCAGATCAATACCACAACAAAGAGTGTTATTACCAGATCAATATAACAGCAAATAGTGTCGTTACCAGATCAATACAACAACAACAACAAAGAGAGTGTTGTTACCAGATCAATACCACAACAGAGCGTCGTTACCAGATCAATACAACAACAAAGAGAGTGTCGTTACCAGATCAGTACAACAGCAAAGAGAGTGTTGTTACCAGATCAAAACCACAACAAAGAGAGTGTCGTTACCAGATCAAAACCACAACAAAACGAGTGTCATTACCAGATCAAAACCACAACAACAATATTCCAAAGTTTTTATAAATTAACTAAAAGTGTGATTTGAGGGTTTGTCGGAATTGGACTGGGCGGAACAAAGGTCAAACACAGCCTCGTGACATGACCTGACCTCACCTCACTCTCCCCCCCTCCTCCCCCCGGCTTTCGTCAGGTGTGTGTGTGTGTGTGCCAAGCTAGGTCACACCACCACCACCACCAGAGGGCTTGGGGGAGAAAGGGGGGGGGGAGGGAGTAGGTGACTGTTCATTTTTTATTATTATTATCATTATTATTATTATTTTTTTTTTTTTTTTTTTTTTTGAGGGACAAAAATCGATCGATATAATTAATTTTCTGGACACTAAATCATGGCGTGTTTTTTCCGCATTAATTCTGTGCATCTTTCTCTTTTGTATTTATGGAGGTAATAATAATAATATTAATAATACACTTTTTTTTTTTTTTTTTTTTTTTTTTTTTTTTGAACATTGGAGTGCCTTGATATTTCCTCCAAACTATACATATATATAATAATAATAATGTATGCCAGGAAACAATAACAACAAACAACAACAACAACCACAACAGGACAACATTACTGTATAGTGTCCTGTTGTTGTTGTTGTTGTTATTGTTGTTGTTGTTGTTTGGAATATACTGTACTGTATATAT
>JAWQEG010006714.1:10000-21712 GCA_033782935.1 Petrolisthes cinctipes | reverse complement strand
ATACAGTCCCTTCTACTCTGTACCAGTGTGAGTACTTTATCATCCCGTCCTCTCAGTTCGAAGCCTGGCACACGTTCAAAATGCCACACCTTGTCCTGACAACGCGAGGGTAATGGCACTGTGGGAAAATGGATCAATTGATATTAGACGCCGCAACAGCGAGGTCAATATAGTGCCAGAAGAAGGTGATTGAGAGGTGTGATATTAGACGCAGCAACAGCGAGGTCATTTAGCGCCAGAAGAAGGTGATTGAGAGGTGTGATATTAGACGCCTCAACAGCGAGGTCATAGAGCGCCGGAAGAAGGTGATTGAGAGGTGTGACAGCAAGCAAGAAGTATGTGGGAAGTGGAAAAAAAATAATGTAGTCCCCAGGTTGACGTAAAAAAAAAAATTCGGAAGAAAAATATATATCTTTTCACAAATTCAAACCTTTTTCCCATTCTACTAACTTGGCCTAACTCTCCCTAGTCCTAATTTCCATATATAGCAGCAACCCACATCCTGACTCTTCCAAAACACCTCCTTGTCCACACCAAATATCTTCACCCAGTCCCAACTCACCATGAATACTCCCTCTTCTATCCACTCTCAGCTTCATGACCTAACTCAACCTAACTCTCCACAAATACCCTCTCTTATCCACTCTCAGCTTCATGACCTAACTTAACCCCATCCCAACTCTTCATAATTACTCCCTCTTCTCCCCACTCTCAGCTTCATGACCTAACTTAACCTAACTCTAACTCTCCACAAATACCCCCTCTTCTCCCTATACAGCTACATGACCTAACTTAACCCCATTCCCACTCTCCACATATACTCTCTCTTCTCCCTACTAAGTTACCTGCATGACCTAACTCAACATAACTAACTCTCCCCACTCAACTGCATGACCTAACTTACCCCTGACGCAGATCTTTTCGAAGTAGCTCTTGCCGGGTGAACTGAGTATGTCTGTGGATCGTCCCTGTGTGTTTCGGTCCAACTTGAAGCATCTATTCCTGGTGTAGTCCACTGCAAAGGCTGGACACTCACCCGAGTCCTCGTCGCATCTCCTGGCGCACTTCTATATAAAGGGGGACACAAAAAGAAACACCATAGTGTATAATTATCTGCTTTGTAACCCTTCACCATCAACAACATCTGTATACATATGGGACACGAAGGAACATCAATGACAGTTTAGTATTGTCGTTTCTAGTCACGACTGATGGTGTAAAATCTACGTTGTTTACGGGTACGTTTTGGAATACTGGATCTGGCACTAACAACTAAAATATAACCTATGTCACTTCTTGTAACCCCTTAGTTTCTACCACTTCTACAACCACAACTAGTCTCTATAACCCTTCATCCACAACTAACTGCCCTCCCTCACACACTAACACAATCACAACCACAACCATTAAGCTATATAGCTCTCAACCAACAACTAACTAACCTTTGTACACTTTTATAACCCTTCCTTTCCTATCACAACCCAATCACAACAAAAACTCACCTCCTACCCCAACAACAACAACAAAAACTCACCTCCTACCCCAACAACCTTCCCAACCCCAACCACCACCCCAACAACCTCCTACCCTAACCTAAACCTCCACAACCACCACAACCACAACCATCCCTACCACCACCACCACCACCACACAACCCCAACAACCTCCTACCCCAACCCAAACCTCCCAACCACCACCACCCCAACTACCACAACAACAAAATTAATGACCTCCTACCACAACAACCACCCCAACCCCATCTACAACAACAAAACTCACCTCCTACACAACCTCCCTCCTACCCCAACCACTCCAACCTCATACCACAACAACCACCCCAACCCAACCACCACAAAAACGAAAACAACTGACCTCTGTAAATCGCCTCTGTGGTTCATCGAGTCTGTACAGTTCCTCCTGGCTGTCCTCACCGACCGTCCTGTTATTTTCTCATATATTATTGTACCTTGGTCGATCTGACACTGACCTGTATAAAACACACAAACACACATAAATAAAACACAAACACAGAACACACATTTATTAATTCATTCATGAGCATTTTATTAATATTATCACAGTTTTATTTATATATTTATTTATTATTATTGTTTTTATATTTGTTGTTATTATTGTTATTGTTGTTGTTGTTGTTGTTGTTATCTTTATTGATGTGATTGTGATTATTATTATTATTATTATTATTATTATTATTATTATTATTATTACTGTTGTTATTTTTATTGATATGATTGTTATTATTATTATTATTATTATTATTATTATTATTATTATTATTATTATTATTTTTCATTTTTCATGTAATTTATTTCACAGATTCTTTTTTTCATCCTATTTTCATATTAATTTTTTTTATGTCACGGTATATATTTATTTTTGAGTCCAGTTCTTCATCCCATTTCATAAGCATTTTTTATCAGATAGATATATAAATTGATAGATAGATAAATTGATAGATAGATAACTAGATAGATAGATATATGAATTGATAGATATAAAATGATGGATAAATTGATAGATAAAGTGATAGATAGGTAGATAGATTGATAGATATATAGATAGATAAAATTATGGATAAATTGATAGATAAAGTGATAGATAGATAGATTGATAGATATATAGATAGATAAATTGATAGATATATAGATAGATAAATTGATAGATAGATAGATAGATTCGTAAGCAAATGTATTATTGATTAAATGAATAAATGCTGAGAGAGAAATAAAGATATATGTGAGAAGAATAAAGAGAGAGATAGCAACAATTTGGTAAGAAAAGGAAAAAAATATTATGGCAGTAGAGAGAGAGAGAGAGAGAGAGAGAGAGAGAGAGAGAGAGATAGGAAAGAAGCTGTAAGGTAAATCACACACACACGAGCAGAGAGAGAGAGAGAGAGAGAGAGAGAGAGAGAGAGAGAGAGAGAGAGAGAGAGAGAGAGAGAGAGAGAGAGAGAGAGAGAGAGAGAGAGACACACACACACACACACACACACACACACACACACACACACACACACACACACACACACACACACAGAGAGAGAGAGAGAGAGAGAGAGAGAGAGAGAGAGAGAGAGAGAGAGAGAGAGAGAGAGAGAGAGTTACAAGGAGTTACAAGGAAAAGAAGTACCCTAGGGGACCTTACGATCCATACAAAGAGGGTACCTGTGGGTTTAGTTGCGCAAGTAGGCGACCGTCCTCGAATGTGTCATGTGAAACCATCAAGGAACACTCGCACAACGGCTTAAACACCTAGACGGTGATTTAAGACTTTGTCTAATCTGGACTTGAACTGATCCACAGAGTTGCTGTTGACCACATCAGCAGGAAGCGCGTTCCAAGTACCGCAGATGCTGTATGTAAAGAACTTACCACACAGATCACGGTTGTATCGCTTCAGTTCAAGTTTGTAGCCATGATTCCTGGTTGTGCCCTCACTGAGTTGGAAAATGTCCCTGTAGTCTACATTGTCAAAGCCTCGTAGTATTTTAAACACTTCGATAAGCTGACCACGCAGTCTCCGGGTTTCCAATGAGAACAGGTCGAGTTCTACCAACCGATCTTTATAGCTCTTGCGTCTCAAGAGAGGGTATAAGTTTGGTTGCCCTGGCTTGCACTCGTTCCAATCTCGCGATATCCTTCCGGTAAGAAGGACTCCAAAACTGGACTGCATACTCCAATTGCGGTCGGACAAGGAATTGTACAGACAAAGTACTATCTCCTTGTTCCGGTATCCAAACTGTCGCTTTATGTACCCTAACATCCTTTGGGGAGAGAGAGAGAGAGAGAGAGAGAGAGAGAGAGAGAGAGAGCAGACACACACACACACACACACACACACAGACAAACACACAGACACACACACACACACACAGAGACAGACACACACGAAAGAGATTATACTCACTAACAGTACACTGCTTCTCGCCCGTAATTACTCCCTGTTTGAAGGGCAGGACGGTAGTGTTTAGAGAGATGGAGTCGTCACCAGATAAATAACACCTGAAGAAAGAAATGAGAAAAAAAAGTGGTAACATAACATAACGTAACGTAACATACAAATATAACGTAACATAACATAGCATAACCTAGCATAAAATAACACCTGAAGCAAGAAAGCAGAAAAAAGTGGTAACATAACATAACGTAACGTAACATACAAACATAACGTAACATAACATAGCATAACCTAGCATAACATAACACGTGCAAGAAGGAAAGAAAATATTGGAGTGGTAACATAACATAACGTAACGTAACATACAAACATAACGTAACATAACTAACACCTAACCTAGCATAACATAACATAACATAACTGACACCTAACATAGCATAACATAACGTAACATAACTAACACCTAACCTAGCATAACATAACATAACATAACTGACACCTAACAAAGCATAACATAACACCTGCAAAAAGGAAAAAAATATTGTTATCATTAAAGTGAAGAAAAGTGTTAAAATTACATAACATAACATAACATTACACCTGAAGAAAGGAAAACATATAATTCGAGTTGTTATCATACAGAGGAAAGAAGTAGTAATTTTTGAGGAGAACTGACTTGTAATTAGTTGTGTTAGATTAGGTTAGGTTAGGTTTGGTTTGGTTAGGTTAGGTTAGGTTAGGTTAGGTTAGGTTAGGTTTGGTTTGGTTTGGTTTGGTTTGGTTGGTTTGGTTTGGTTTGGTTTGGTTTGGTTTGGTTTGGTTTGGTTTGGTTGGTTTGGTTTGGTTAGGTTAGGTTAGTTTAGGTTAGGTTAGGTCAGGTTTGGTTAGGTTAGGTTAGGTTAGGTTTGGTTAGGTTAGGTTAGGTTAGGTTAGGTTTGGTTAGGTTAGGTTAGGTTAGGTTAGGTTAGATTTGGTTTGGTTAGGTTAGGTTGTGTTAGGTTAGGTTAGGTTAGGTTAGGTTAGGTTGTTAGGTTAGGTTAGGTTAGGTTAGGTAAGGTTAGGTTAGGTTTGGTTTGGTTAGGTTAGGTTAGGTTAGGTTAGGTTCGGTTTGGTTAGGTTAGGTTAGGTTAGGTTAGGTTAGGTTAGGTTAGGTTAGATTAGGTTAGGTTAGGTTTGAGTTCATAATTAAATATCAGCTGGTATATATATATTTATATTTTTTTTCATTCTCTGCGCTATTAGGCATATGTATGTACACTCGTAATCGAAAATATGTATCCAGGCTTGCTTCGAATAGCCTGATTGAGTATTAATTAAGCGAGCTCAAGCATATTTGAAACAGGATAAGCGTTGTAATTGGTTCACTAGTATGTCAAAAAAAATGATTCGAAACTTCACCAAGACCTGGATACAAATATGAAACAGGATAAGCGTTGTAATTGGTTCACTAGTATGTCAAAAAAATGATTCGAAACTTCAACAAGACCTGGATACAAATTTTGGATTGCGAGTGTATGTAAGCAAGCCTCATTTCATCAGTGTACAGTCACGAGCACTAATAAGTATACAGTTTTGGTTGGTTGAAGCTTTGAACAGTCCACCACCAATTCACCAACGAAGTAATTCCAATAGAGATGTTGTTATTGTGCATTTATTGACTGACTTTCTCTCTAGGTATTCCAAGCACACCTGTATACTTATCAGTGCTGGTGACTGTACAATGGAAATGTTATTGTGCATTTATTTACTGTCTCTAGGTAGGTATTCCAAGCACACCTGTATACTTATTAGTGCTGGTGACTGTACAATGGAGATGTTATTGTGCATTTATTGACTGACTTTCTCTCTAGGTATTCCAAGCACACCTGTATACTTAATAGTGCTCGTAACTGTACAATAATAATTAAAATCAGTACACATTTTATTTGTATTACTAAGAATGACATATTTGTAACACTAAGAATGATTTATATATTTTAATGACACTACCTCTTTGTTTGTTTGTTTGTTTGTTTGTTTGTTTACTTGTTTATTTATTTGTTTGTTTACTTGTTTGTTTGTTTATTTATTTGTTTGTTTATTTATTTATTTGGTTATTTGTTTGTTTGTTTCTGTTTGTTTATTTAGTTGGTTGTTTATTTGTTTACTTTATGTTTGTTTACTCACCTCTTCTGTTCGGGGTCATAGGTGTAAGATCGACAAGTCATTATACGCGACTTGTCACACAAACTCTCACAGTCGCTCTGAACATTAGCGAACTCAAGCTGGTCCATTGACACCACCATTACGTCGTTCTGTATGGCATATCGGCAGTCAGGCAGCACTGGGGAAATCAGGTCAGGTCAGGTCAGGTCAGGGCAGGTCATGGTAGAAAGGAAGAGAAGGAAGGATATAGTACTGATTCGTCTGTTTTTTAATTAAGACCTATTTGATTGAAGACTATTATTATTATTATTATTATTATTATTATTATTATTATTATTATTATTTTTGTAGTTGAGATTATTAGCCATTTACACAACCACAGTATAATATTTAGTACTAAACGTTAGCTAATACCAGAAACGTTAGTATTGTAAACGTAAGTAATTATATAAGAAACCAGAGAGCGTATATTATTAGTATTTTACATGTACATAATTATATAGTAAACACTTAGTAATTTTTCTCATGCTGACACTCACTCTTGACACACTGGTTCTCGAGGTAATCAATGAGGGAGCCTGGACGAGTGACGAAGTTGTTGGGTTTAGTCCTTCGATCCTCAGGGCTCAGAGTACACACCTTCTCCTGTATGTTGTACTCACACGACCTGTATAAGAAGAGTAGCAAAGGGGAGGGGGCCAAGTGAACGATAGGTACTTGAGTTGCATTGATTGTACTGTAAGGTTACTTGCTGCTTGGTTAGGTTAGGTTAGGTTGGGTTAGTTTAGGTTAGGTTAGGTTGTGTTGGGTTGTGTTAGGTTTGGTTAGGTTGGGTTGTGTTAGGTTTGGTTAGTTTAGGTTAGGTTAGGTTAGGTTGTGTTGTGTTGTGTTGTGTTAGGTTTGGTTAGGTTGGGTTAGTTTAGGTTTGGTTAGGTTGTGTTGTGTTAGGTTTGGTTGTGTTGGGTTGTGTTAGGTTTGGTTGTGTTGGGTTGTGTTAGGTTTGGTTGTGTTGGGTTGTGTTGAGGTTAGGTTGGGTTGTGTTGGGTTGTGTTAGGTTTGGTTGTGTTGGGTTGTGTTAGGTTAGGTTGGGTTGGGCTGGGTTGTGTTGAGTTGGGTTCGGTTAGGTTAAATAAGGTTAGGTTCGGTTGTGTTAGATTAGGTTAGGTTAGGTTAGGTTCTTCTCTACCTCTCCTCGCCTTTATATATACATTCCAACCTTTCCACTTGCCTCACCCACCTACCTATCATTCACCTACCTCACCCACCCACCTACCCCACCCACCTACCTATCATTCACCTACCTCACCCACCCACCTCACCCATTCACCTACTCCACCCACCAACCTAGCATATCTCTCCCCCTACTCTTACCTCACTCCCCCATCTGACTGACTCACCCACATCCCCACATGACTCACACACCCACCAACCAACATAACTGACTCACCCACCACCCAACATAACTGACTCACCCACCTCCCCACATGACTAACACACCCACCAACCAACATAACTGACTCACCCACCAACCAACATAACTGACTCACCCACCAACCAACATAACTGACTCACCCACCACCCAGCATAACTCCCCACCTGACTCATGCATTATTTATTCATCACCTGACTCATTTATTCACCACCCCACTTGACTCACCTACCCACCACTCCACACACATAACTCACCCACCTACTACACCACCTAAATCACCTACCCACCCCTACCCACCACATCACATAACTCACCCACCCACCCACCTACCCACAACACCACATAACTCACTCACCCTCTCACTCACCACCTAACTCACTCACCCACCACACCACACCACACCACACCACACCACACACATATAACTCACTCACCCACCACACCACACCACACCACACACATATAACTCACTCACCCACCACACCACACCACACCACACACATAAAACTCACTCACCCACCTACCCACCCACACACATATAACTCACCCACCACACCACACCACACACATATAACTCACTCACCCACCACACCACACCACACCACACACATATAACTCACTCACCCACCACACCACACCACACCACATATAACTCACTCACCCACCCACCTACCCACCACACCACATCACTCACTCACCCTCTCACTCACCACCTAACTCACTCACCCACCACACCACACCACACACATAAAACTCACTCACCCACCACACCACACCACACCACACCACACTCACCACACATATATAACTCACCCACCCACCACACCACACCACACCACACCACACCACACCACACACACATAACTCACTCACCCACCCACTCACTCACCCACTCACCCCATCAACCAGCCCACTCACCTGCACTGAAACTCGGTCTCCATAAGGCAGAACTTGAGACACTCAGCCCTGGTCTCCACACTTCGGATGGTCTTGTTGTCAAAGCCCTCCAGAAAGGAATCCAAGACCCTCTCAAATGACCACAGTCTCTCGTTACCACAGATACGGCCATACTCCACTGTGGGGGGAGGAGGGGAGAAAAAGAGGGGTGGGGTAAGAAGGGGTGTGTGTGTGGGGGGCGGGGGTGGGGGGAGAAAAAGAGGGGGGGTAAGAATGTGTGTGTGTGTGTGGGTGGGGGGGGGGATGAAGAAAAAGAGGGGGGGGTTAAGAAGGTGTGTGTGTGGGGGGGGGGGGGGGGGGGAAGAAAAAGAGGGGGGGTAAGAAGGTGTGTGTGTGTGGGGGGGGGGATGAAAAAGAGGGGAGGGGAAGGGGTGTGTGTGTGTGGGGGGGAAGAGGAAAATGAGGGGGGGATTATATAGGGGTAGGAAGGGGTGTGGGGTGTGTGTGTGGGGGGGGGGGGATTGTGGGGAGTGGGGCATTATAGAAGGGTAAGAAGGTGTGTGTGTGTGGGGGGGGGGGGGATGAAGATGAAGAAGAGGGGCAAGAATGGGTGTGTGTGTGTGTGGGGGGGGGGGGGGGGGTTACAGGGAGGGTCGAATATAGGGTGTTGGGGGGGGGGGAGGGAGGTGTAATAGACGTCCAACTAACACCCCCCCCCCACCTCTCCACCCCATCTCTAACCTTAATTTGTATACTGTGGGGGGGGGGAGAAAAAGGGGGATGGGGGGGGGAGAAGAAGGGGGGTTGGGGGGGGATACAGAAATAATCGTATATATAATAGATTTTTTTTTTTTTTATTTTTTTTTTTTTTTTTTTTTTTTTTTTGGCCACTCACCTCCACTCAGACAGATTTTCTCGAAGTAGTTGGATCCCTGGACAGGCACGAGTGAACGGCGCCGCCCCACGGATGTCCTGTCGTAGGAGATGCACGAGGAGGAGGAGAAATCTGTCGGGGGGGAGGGGGGATGGGGTAGGGGGTGAAGGGGGAGAGGGAGGGGGGGAGAGAATACACACATAAATACACACGACATATATATTACTTAAGGGGGTGCGGGAATAGGGGGGGACAGGCTTGGGGGTCATTAAGGGGGTGCGGGGGTTTTTGGATGGGTGAGGTTTTTTTTTGGGGGGTGCAGGAGTAGGGGGATAGGCTTGGGGGGGGAAGTTTAGGGGGGTGCGAGGGGTAATATTCACCTGTATTTCTCTATCAAAGCCTACCAATTCACACCAAGATTTTAGATGTGAGGAGGCGAATAGGATGAAGGAACAGACAGAGAGATGTGTGTGTGTGTGTGTGTGTGTGTGTGTGTGTGTGTGTGTGTACAATATATATGTGTATGTATCTGTGTGTGTGTACAATATAATTATATGTGATGTGTATCCATTGTGTGTGTATGTGTGTATAATATATGTGTGTGTGTATCAAGTGTGTGTTTGTATGAGTGTGTGTGTGTGTGTGTACAATATATATGTGATGTGTATCCATTGTGTGTGTGTGTGTGTATGTGTGTGTGTGTATGAGTGTGTGTATAAAATATGTGTGTCTGTATCCAGTCTGTGTGTGTGTGTGTGTGTGTGTAAAAACATCTGACACACCCTAACCTTCCACCACATCACGAGAGGGAAAGCGTAATTCCTGTCTGATTCCCCACCCCATAGAAATAATTAAAGGGGTCGAGTGCCTTATTAGTTTCCTTACAGGTAGTACACTCGCAATCCTAAATTTGTATCCAGGTCTTGTTGAAGTTTCGAATCATTTGACATACTAGTGAACCAATTACAACGCTTAACCTGTTTCATATTTGTATCCAGGTCTTGTTGAAGTTTCGAATCATTTGACATACTAGTGAACCAATTACAACGCTTATCCTGATTCATATTTGTATCCAGGTCTTGTTGAAGTTTCGAATCATTTGACATATATACTAGTGAACCAATTACAACGCTTATCCTGTTTCATATTTGATTGAGCTCACCTAATACTCGATCAGGCTATACGAAGCAAGCCTGGATACATATTTTGGATCGCGAATGTACAGTCACCATCACTAATAAGTATACAGGTGTGCTTCGAATACCTACCTAGAGACAGTAAATAAATACACAATAACATCTCCATTGTACAGTCACGAGCACTAATAAGTATTCAGATGTGCTTCGAATACCTACCTAGAGACAGTAAATAAATGCACAATAACATCTCCATTGTACAGTCACGAGCACTAATAAGTATTCAGATGTGCTTGGAATACCTACCTAGAGACAGTAAATAAATACACAATAACATCTCCATTGCAATTATTACTTGGTTGGTGAATAGCTGCATACTTATTAGTGCTCGTGATAGATAAAGATAGATAAATATAGATAAATAAATAGATACAGAATAATCTCTAATTATATTAACTTGCATATCATATAAATACACACATATGCAACTCATTCTCACTGCTTCGTTTTGATCTGTATTCACTTTCACTCTCAACTCAGGTCACCCACTCGTTATAATTGCTGCCACACACACACACACACACACACACACACAGACACAGACACATATATATACTGTAACACACACACACACACACACACATGTCCGTCACTTCACACTTGACTGCCTCTTTTCTCACTCGTTTTGTCCTTACTTTCCTTCCCAGCGACCCTGAGGTGACACACACACACACATACTGAAAATACACACACAAACACACGCTCACACACACACATGCACTCACACATACTGTAAATTAAGACACACACACAGACACACACACACACACTGAAAATACACACACAAACACACACACACACACACACACACACACACACATACTGAAAATACACACACACAAACACACGCACACACACATATACTGATAACACACACACACACACACACACACACACATATACTAATAACACACACACACACACACACACACACACCTTACATGGGAATTTGTCTGTTCATGCAACCCCGGATGTCCCTCTTTCTCCTCTCCCTCCCCCCTCTCCCCCCCTCTCCCCCCCCCCCCTTCTTCCTTTCTCTCGCACTCTCCTTCCTGTCCTTGTCTCCCACCCTTCCTCTCTCTCTCTCTCTCTCTCTCTCTCTGTATTTATCTATCTCTCTGTCTATTTGTCTTTATTAATTTATCTATCTATTTATCTATCATTATCTATCTATCTATCAATCTTTCTATCTATCATCATCTAACTATCGTTATCTGTATATATATATCTATTTATCTATCTATCTA
>JAWQEG010006714.1:0-5000 GCA_033782935.1 Petrolisthes cinctipes | reverse complement strand
ATGAAATAAATGATTGAGACTGAGACTATCTATCTATCTATCTATCTATCTATTTAAATACGTATCTATCTATCTATCTATCTATCTATTTAAATACGTATCTATCTATCTATCTATCTATCTATCTATCTATCTATCTATCTATCTATCTATCTATCTACCTACCTATTTAAATACGTATCTATCTATCTATCTATCTATCTATCTATCTATCTATCTATCTATATAAATACGTATCTACCATCTGCCGATCAATCTTAACTATTTATCTAACTATTTATCTATTCGCCTATCAATATTCTTAATTATTTTTCTATCTCTGTTTCTCCTAAGGAAATAATTCAATCAGAAAGCTATCATTATTTTACCATCAGTCATATAGAATTAATGATGAGAGAGGTGATCTACTAACCCGACCCGACCTGACCCGACCCGACCTGACCTGACCTGACCCGACCCGACCCAACCCAACCCAACCCAACCCGACCCAACCCAACCCAACCCAAGTCATTCGTCAACATGAATAATTCTAACTGTGACCTCCTACCCGACCCGACCCGACCCGACCCAACCCAACCCAACTCAACCTAACCCGACCCGACCCGACCCGACCTGACCCACTCATTCGTCAACATGAATAACTCTAACTGCAACCCCAACCCAACCCGACCCAACCCAACCCAACTCAACCTAACCCGACCCGACCCGACCCGACTCGACCCAACCCAACCCAACCCAACCCAACTCGACCCACTCATTCGTCAACATGAATAATTCTAACTGTGACCTCCTACCCGACCCGACCCAACCCAACCCGACCCAACCCAACCTAACCCAACCCAACTCGACCCACTCATTCGTTAACATAAATATTTCTAACTACGACCCAACCTAACCCAACCTGACCCAACCCAACCCAACCCGACCCAACCTAACCCAACCTGACCCAACCCAACCCAACCTAACCCAACCTGACCCAACCCAACCCAACCCAACCCAACCCAACCCAACTCAACCCAACCCAACCCAACCCAACCCAACCCAACCCGACCCGACCCGACCCGACCCGACCCAACCCAACCCAACCCAACCTAACCCAACCCAACTCGACCCACTCATTCGTCAATATGAATATTTTTAACTACGACCCCAGACCCGACCCAACCCAACCCGACCCGACCCGACCCGACCCGACCCGACCTAACCCACTCACCGACAGAGAAGGCGAGACAGGAAGGTGTGTTTTTACATATACTGCTGCATTCGCTGGTTATGGCTGAATCCGGCTTGTTGAGCAGAGGTTGGGAGTTCTCGGTGAAGTTTACTCCCACGGTTTTCTCTCGGGTCAGGGTCGCTCCGAAACATTGTCCTGGGGAAAGAAGAAGAAAAGAGGAAATGGGTTAGTGGGTCAGTGGATACGTACTTAAATAGATAGATAGCTAGATAGATAGATAGATAGATAGATAGATACGAATTTAAATAGATAGATTGATTGGTTAGTGGGTTGTGTGGTTTGTTGTTTGATTGGTTAGGTGGTTGGTTGGTTGGTTGGTTGGTTAGGTGGATGGTTGGTTTGTTGTTTGGTTAGGTGGTTGGTTAGGTGGTTGGTTGGTTAGGTGGTTGGTTGGTTAGTTGGTTTGTTGTTTGGTTAGGTGGTTAGGTGGTTAGATGTTTGGTTAGGTGGTTAGGTGGTTGGATGTTTGGTTAGGTGGTTGGTTGGTTAGATGTTTGGTTAGGTGGTTGATTGGTTGGTTGATTGGGTGGGTGGTTGGTTAGTATCGCACCGAAACATTGGCCTGAGGAAAGAGAGGACGAGGGAAAGGATTTAGTAGGTTGGTTGATTGGTTGGTTAGTTGGTTGGTTAGATGATTGGTTGGTTGGTTGGTTGGTTAGTTGGTTATGTGGTTGGTTAGATGATTGGGTGGTTGGTTGGTTGGTTGGGTGGTTGGTTGGTTAGTATAGTGGTTGAGTAGTTGGCTTATTAGTTGGTTGGTTGGTTAGTTGGTTGGTTGGTTGGTTGATTGGTTAGTTTAGTGGTTGGGTAGTTGAATGATTCGTTGGTTGGTTAGTTGGTTGGTTGATCTGTTGGTTGAACGGTTGGATAGTTTAGTGGTTGGTTGGTTGGTTGGTTGGTTGGTTGTTTGGTTAATTGGCTAGTCTAGTGGTTGGATGGTTAGTTGGTTGGTGGGTTGGCTGATTGGTTAGTTGGTTGGTTGGTCTGTTGGTTGAACGGTTGGATAGTTTAGTGGTTGGTTGGTTAGTTGGTTAGTTGGTTGATTGTTTGGTTGGTTGATTGGCTAGTTTAGTGGTTGGTTGGTTAGTTGGTTGGTTGGTTGGCTGATTCGTTAGTTGGTTGGTTGGTCTGTTGGTTGAACGGTTGGATAGTTTAGTGGTTGGTTGGTTAGTTGGTTGATTGTTTGGTTGGTTGATTGGCTAGTTTAGTGGTTGGTTGGTTAGTTGGTTGGTTGGTCTGTTGGTTGAACGGTTGGATAGTTTAGTGGTTGGTTGGTTAGTTGGTTGATTGTTTGGTTGGTTGATTGGCTAGTTTAGTGGTTGGTTGGTTAGTTGGTTGGTTGGCTGTTTCGTTGGTTGGTTGGTTGGTTGGTTAGTTGGTTTGTTGGCTGTTTCGTTGGTTGGTTGGTTGGTTAGTTGGTTGGTTGTTTGGTTGGTTGATTCGTTGGTTGGCTGTTTCGTTGGTTGGTTGGTTAGTTGGTTGGTTGATTGGCTAGTTTAGTGGTTGGTTGGTTAGATAGTTAGTTAGTTCGTTCGTTAGCCATTTGGAATGCGATATATTTTCCCATATCTTGGCATCAACGTACGTACAGTCGGCACAAAAAAGTATTCAAACCACCCTTACATAAAAAAAATAAAATATCCATAGGTTAGTTTCAATATTTTTTTTTTTTCCCGACTGTAAAGATGTTTGGTTTTCAGAGGTAGTGAGTCAAAAAGTTCAAGGAAGTGTGTTTGTGTTTGGAAGAGTTGTACATGTGTATTTCAAACAGGTGTCAAGAGTTGTACATGTGTATTTCAAACAGGTGTCAAGAGTTGTACATGTGTATTTCCAACAGGTGTCAAGAGTTGTACATCTGTATTTCCAACAGGTGTCAAGAGTTGTACACGTGTATTTTAATAACAACAACTATAACAACATCTGGAGCAAACTGAATCCTTCTAACTCTTCCAAACAACACGAGTCACCATTTATTTTTGTTCATCTCATGGTCCTGTTGTTTCCTGGCATACTTTGGAGGACTCAAGGCGATCCAATGTATCAAACGAGTCCCAACCAATCCGTATATCATCTAGAAAAACCCTCACTTTTCTTGGAAGTAGGGGATCATAATAATAGGTTTGGGATTTTATCACTTGTGTCCGGGAAGTCCAAAAAAATGTTTTCGTATGGATAGTAGAGTTCCAACCAAACCAAATATCATCTTAAATAAAACCCTCACTTTTCGTAGAAGTAAAAGATTTTATAGGCATGAGTTGTTATCATTTGTGTGTGTAGAATCCAGATGTGTTGATACAGTCGATACACTGCTATGGTCACGACGATGCTTGCTGATGTGGTCACTTGGATTATCCTCGTTTACTAACTTGATGACTGCAGGTGATGGTCTACTTATGGTTTGTCTTGATTCCTCCAAAATATACCAGGACACACGCAGGACCAGATGAACAAAAATAATGGTGGTGGCCTGTTGCTGTTGTTGTTGTTGTTGTTGTTGTTGTTGTTGTTGTTGCTTAGAATAGTTTGGAGGAATCAGTTGCTCCAGATTTACCACCACCAGCACTGTACTACTACTACTACCCCTCCCCCCTACTTAAGGACCCTGTGATCGTGTATGGAAAAAATTGGAGGCTTCTGATTCCTTCTGACCATGCCACGAAACAAACAAGAAAGCTCCTTCCATATAGGTGTGTGTGTGTGAGTGTGTGTGTGTGTGTGTGTGTGTGTGTGTGTGTGTGTGTGTGTGTGTGTGTGTCCCTAAAAATACGTCACTGTGATTTATTTTATCCTCATCGTCAGTAGAGCATTTCATTGTACAGTCATGGCCAGTAATTCTGTCCATACGTGTTGGGGTAAGTTAAGAAAATAGTTGTGTGTGTATGTATGTATGTATGTATGTGAAGGTGAAAGAGGAGGGGGGAGGGGAGGGGAAGCAGGGTAGGTAGGTAGGTAGGTAGGTAGGTAGGTGGTTAGGGAGTTATATGCATTGTACAGTCACGAGCATTAATAAGTATCCTTTATAATATAATTCGAATTCGTACACATGCTGCTGTTGTTGTTGTTGTTGTTGTTGTTGTTGTTGTTGTTGTTGTTGTTGTTGTTTTCGAGGGTTTACAACATATTATAGAAAATGTAAGACTACGTAACTGCAATACAAGATTATTATTATTATTAGGTTTGTTGTTTTGTAATGTAAGACTACGTAACTGCAATACAACATTATTATTATTAGGTTTGTTGTTTTGTAATGTAAGACTATGTAACTGCAATACAACATTATTATTATTAGGAGGTGTTGTTTTGTAATGTAAGACTATGTAACTGCAATACAACATTATTATTATTAGGTTTGTTGTTTTGTAATGTAAGACTATGTAACTGCAATACAACATTATTATTATTATTAGGTTTGTTGTTTTGTAATGTAAGACTATGTAACTGCAAAACAATATTTTCATGAAGTTTGTTGTTTTGTAATGTAAGATTATGTAACTGCAATACAACATTATTATTATTATTATTATTATTATTATTATTATTATTATTATTATTATTATTATTATTATTATTATTATTAGGTTTGTTATTGTTTTGGTAATCACCGAGTCACTTGGTAGACCATTCATTGCAGTACTTCGACAATAATGAATGACCTCTCTTTACATAATTATATCCTAGCCTGCATGTGTAAGAATTTCTGTGGCCAACAAACCATACATACATACATACATACATACATAAATACATACATACATAAATACATACA
>JAWQEG010006713.1:2500-23392 GCA_033782935.1 Petrolisthes cinctipes | reverse complement strand
GAGAGAGAGAGAGAGAGAGAGAGAACACGCAAGAACACTAACATATTATAATGTCAATAACAGGAAATAAATAAATACGTATATTATTATTTAATATATTTTATTAAATCACCTCTATATTATTATTTAACATGATATATTCACCTGGTGGAACGATATTTAATTAATTTATACCTGTAAGGGTGGAGGGGTTCAAGTAAAAATTATTGATGATATTAAATACTGTCCGTCTGAGTGTGAGAGAGGAGATATCAATCACTTCGCACACACACAGACAGACAAATATTATAACATCAAGTGATAATTTTATACCTGTAAGGGTTCAAATATAACTTAAGGTGATAGTACAGTGTGTGTGTGACAATTACACTCACACACAGTTTTTTTAACATTAACTTTTGTGTGTGTGTGTGTGCAGAGAGAAATATCACACGCACACAATATGTTGCTGTTATAATACCTGTGTGTGTGTGGAGAGAGAATATCACACACACAGTAACTCCATAAAACACTCACATTAACTAGTGTTGCTTGTATAGTTGTTGATGTAAGGATGAACACAGTGAATAATGAAGGTTAAGTCTCTTGTACAACTGCACTTCACAAATCTAATAAAATACAACCTAATTTATGGATGGTACAAAATACAATTGAATTAATTATTTAGAATTACTACATTATTATATTATATTATTATACTTTGACACATGGAGCAGAAGGAGGGAGAGGGAATGGAAGGGACGAGAAGAGAAGGAAAGGAGAGAGTACCAGCCAACTAGTCAGCCAGTCAGGTGTTATATATATATCAGACAATAACTCCACAATAACAACACTTCCTTAAGGGAGGAATCTCTTGTTGGTGAATTGGAGCATCTTGATTCTTCCAAAGAATGTCAGGAAACAGGACCATATGAACAAAAATAATGGTGTTCTGTTGCTTGGAATAGTTTGGAGGAATCACAAACCTTCCTTTTCACCATCAAAAAAATCTATCCTTAACCAGTGGACCAACTCAATTCAAATATGAGTTAATTACTGTACTTAAATAAATGATTGGGTAATATTCAAGAACATTGGTGGTGTATACGATGGTGTGGTACTGGTACCATGCCTCCATAGACAAACAACAGTCATTGTACCAGTACCAACACCATCAATGTTCTTGTATACCGCCCAATGAATGGATGAATAAATAAATGAATTACTTCTATGAATAAATGAATGAAGAAATAAAAATATGACCAGGTATGAAAGTGTTATTATGTCTTCATAACAATTATTATCATTATCTCACCATTGAGAAATAACTGTAATGATGTGAGTCAGTCAGTGATGAGATGCTAATGTGATGTATGTGTGTGTGTCTTGATAACTTCACAACACAACCTGCAATACAACCAATATTATAGATTCAATTTCAATATACACCATAACAACTTCACTACACAACCTGTTAGGGCCCAGTGGGGCTGACTTTATTCTCTGTGAATATTAGTTATCCCCCACAGGGCTAGAATAAAGATTGTTGTAGGATCTGGTCACTTTCTAGTGGATTTGACGAGATCTGCCCACATGGATTAAAAATCCACTTGATGTGTATTGCAACCGGAGGCCCTTTTTTTTTTTTTTTTTTTTTTTTTTTTTTTTTTCACTGCTGTGTGGACCACCAGCACACGGGGGTGCATTTTCCTTTGCATGCAGCAGTGTAAACTCCCTCCCCCTTATGGTCCCTTCAGGGCTGGTCTCATGGAAGGTACGGCCCCACTTGTAGCTCTTGTGGTAACGTGGACTTGGGCCCACAGCACTGGCTGTGGGATCAAAGCCTTCCCCCCAATCTCCCTGGTGGTCGGAGGCCCCCAGACTCCCTGGTCAAGTAAGCTCTGGTCCCATTTCCTTGGGATGTGCTTCGGTAGCCCAGGCATATAGGGCCAGCCCCTCCTTTATTTTAATTTGTTTTTTCACTGCGACCAGAGTGTACCAGGGGTCTGTGGGGCAGGAGGCCATTCTGCCCCGGGAGAACATCAACAACAACAACAACAACAGCCTGCTATTAATACAATCAATGTAAATATAAGTGTTATATATTCAAATTCAAGTGTTATATATTCCATTTCAATAAACTCTTCATAACAACTTTACAACACAATTTACAATACAACCAATATAAATATAAGTGTTATATATTTAATTTCAATAAACTCTTCATAACTTCACTACACAACCTGCTATTAATACAACCAATGTAAATATAAGTGTTATATATTCAACTTCAATCAATTCTTTTCCTTTGTTAATAATAAATTCTCAACACTTTCACCTACTGTACTCTGTAAAGTTATACACATACAATATAATGACATTTATTCTTCCTATTATTTATGACACTTGAAAATAAATACTGTAGACAATTCCTTAAGGGGGTGTGGGAGTAGGGGGACAGGCTTGGGGGAGGTTTAGGGGGGTGCGGGAGTAGGGGACAGGCTTGGGGGGTGCGGGAGTAGGGGACAGGCTTGGGGGGTGCGGGAGTAGGGGGACAGGCTTGGAGGGGGGGTTAGGGGACAGGCTTTCTACCCACCCTAAGCCTGTTCCCCTATTCCTGCACCCCCCTAAACCCCCCCCAAGCCTGTCCCCCTATTCCCGCACCCCCTTAAAAAAGTATTGTCACTCAGAGGGTATATAGTTTGTAAATAGTAAGTTGTGGATGGGTAGTGTTGTTACAGCCACAATCAAATAATCACCAACACTTTCCTTCTATCGTACAAATAAATCAGTATCATATCAAATATAAATCATACAACACCTTACGTCAACTCAACCCCCTCAATTATTACTATGAGGTGCTGCAAAATCATACACGTGTTGTTCTTTATTACCAAGATATTTACTACGATGGAAGGAAAGTGTTGGTGGATATTTGATTGTGGCTGTACAGTGTGTGAGGTGACTGAGATGGTCACAAAGATACCAACCTCACTTTGTTATATTAACTACCATAATATATGTAAAGAAATGTATGTATAATAATGTTTGTGTGATTAAATTAATGAGTTAAAATTAGGTGTAAGGGTATTTTGTATCAATTATTCATTAGAGATTACTTCAGTGTATTTAAAGTTTAAGACATACAGAGAGAATTCCAGGAGAAATTAGCTGAGAGAGTTGATGAGGTTGAGAGAGGATGGACGGAATATAGAGTCACACTAATGGAAGTAGCAAGAGAGATTTGTGGTGAAATGAATGGGTGAAGATGGAGAGAAAGAGAAACATGGTGGTGGTGTGAAGAAGTGAGGCAGGCAATAGCAGAGAAGAAAAGACCTTTGAAAGAATGGCAAAGGGTCTGAACATAAGAAAAGAAGATAGTTTATAGGGAGAAGTGAAGACAGTCTAAGAGGGCAGTGGTAGCAGAAGTAAAAAAAGCAGCTTGGCAAGAATGGAATAGGAATATTGATAGTGTAGAAGGTAGAAAGAAAATGTTCAAAGTAGCAAAGCAAATGAGGAAGGAAAGAAAGGATGTGTTTGGAGCCAGATGTGTTAAGGGGGTGCGGGAGTAGGGGACAGGCTTGGGGGGGGGGGTTTGGGGGGTGCGGGAATATGGAGTACAGGCTTGGGGGGGGGGGGTAGAAAGCCTGCCTCCTATTCTCTCACCCCCCCCCCCCCAAGTATGTCCTCCTACTCCCGCACCCCCTAACCACCCCCAAGCCTGTCCCCCTATTCCCGCACCCCCTTAATTGGGAGTTCATCAAGGATCAGCCCTGAGTCCTTTGTTTTTTTATTGTGGTAATGGAAGAAGTGACAAGGGAAGAGAGATTTGGTGATAATGACAAGGAGTGAAGGAGAAGTGGTTGATAGGTTCAACAGATGGAAAAGTGGAATGGAAAGGAGAGGCTTGAAGATAAATATGGAGAAGACCCAAGTGTTGGTTACAGGAAAGGAACCTATGGAGAGACAAGACAAGGGGAAGGTTTCTATGTAGCTGTTGTGGTAGAGTGGTGGTGGGTGTTAACTCTATGTTTTATAGTGGTTGTAACAAGGGGTGTCACTTGAGGTGTTCTGGGTTGAGGAATGTGAATCAGGCAGGAGAAAACTACAGGTGTCCTGAATGTGACAGAGGTGGGAGAGAAGCAGAGGGTGGGGAGAGTGATTCTGGAGAGGGGATGGAGGAAGTTTACACATTGTTGATCAGTTTTGTTACATAGGGGGAGATACTGTCTTGTGGGTCTGTAGTGGAGGCTACAGTGAGAACAACAATAGCAGCTGCATGGCAAAAATGGAGAGAAATTGCAGGGTTGCTGGTCAACAACAAGATACCTTCGAGGAGCAGGACAAAGGTGTATGTATGGTGCTTATGTGAGATGAGTGTTATTGTATGGTGTGGAGACGTGGCCAGTAAATAAAGAAGATGAGAGAAAGATAAAGCAAAATGATTGTAGAATGCTGAGATATATGGCACATGTGAGTAATATGTGGATATAAAGTAAATATTAATATGAAAGATGAGCATTTAACCCTTTCATTGCTGAATTGTTCATTCCCAGTGCAAGCTTAGTGTGGCTGGATGTTGTATTCTCTTCCTTGTCAGTGCTCAATTTTTTCTGGGAAAGGAAAGGACTGTAATTAGCACCTGGCTGTTTATTGTTTTTCTCACCCTCCTTATCTCTCCAGAGACACGCAGTGGTGAGTCACCCACAACTTGCCTACCTCTCTCCTTCTTCCCTTACCCCTTCCCTTATCCCTACTCCTACCCCTACCCTTCCCTTTCTTTCATGAGCAACATTCCCAATGCCTATCTCTTGATGTGCATGTCATTTGGATAGAGAGAGAGAGTACGGAAGGCTAGGGGGATGGTGTGGGGGATGAGAGGAAAGAGGTTTGGGGATGATAGGGAGGGGGTGGGGGGATTAGAGGGAGGGAGGGTTAGGAAGGACAGGGAGGGAGGAGGTGGTGGAGAGCTTACATCAACTGTGTGGTCTCACCCCCTACCCCTCTCCACCACATGTAAACATATATACAGTATATGTATAATCATAGATAAGAGGGAGGGGGTGGGAAGGACATGTAGTGAGGGAGGAGGTGGTGGAGGACTAACTGTGGCCTCACCCCCTACCCCTCTGCACCCCGGGTAATAAAATTTACTGGACATTTCACATTTCCCATTTGAGGCTTGGATGCATAACCCATTGCATACAATATGAAGCCCGAAGGCTGAACAAAAAATTTACTCAACTTCTCTCCTTCCACCCTGCACGTCATATAATTAAAATAATAAATAGGACTGTATATTAGATCTGGATAGAGTATGTAACAATAACAGCTAGAATCAGTGTGACTGCGAACTTCTAGCTATGGGCTGATATGAGTATGGTATATTTTATAAATCTAGGAAGGGAAAGTGTTTGTTATTCATTAGTTTTCATTAAAAATAATTTCTCAATATTATCTTTGATAGAGATACTGCCATGGAGCTGTGGAGTGAGGGAAAAAAGGATATTTCCCCTCTCTGATAACAAAAACGACCTGTTTTTAATCTATCATAGAAAACGTTTATTTACCAGTTTTCATTGATAACACACTCTCAATTTTATCTTATGTATAATTATTGACTTTCACAGCTCCATGGCAGTATCTCTATCAATGATAATATTGAGAAATTATTTTCCATGAAAACTAATGAATAACAAACACTTTCCCTTTCAAGATTTATAAAATATACCATACTCATATCAGCCCATAGCTAGAGGTCGGCAGTCACACTGATTCTAGGTGTTATAGTTACATACTCTATCCAGATCTAATATATAGTCCTATTCATTATTTTAATTATATGACGTGTACGATGAAAAATGATGAAAGTGATTCTGATTAATTTTTTGTTCAGCCCTCGGGCTTCATATTGTATGCAACTGACGAGACCCCTACCCACCCCGTGCCCCTAGTAACCATATTTCCCATCTCTCCATCTCTCTGACTATCAAACTTCACTATATACAAAAGCATCACTGCGTACAGTATGTAAATAAGTACAGTACTGTATGTACAGTCGGCAAAAAAAGTTTCGTTACCATCCTTTTAACAGTGTGATGTAATATTGGCACACCTGACTGGCGAGTCAGGTGTGCTGCGAGTGTCTTATATACCTTCGCCACCCTCCCTTCCCTCAGTGTGTCATAGACAAGCAAGCAGAGATGACGTTGTTTCACCCAGTGCTGTTTTTACTGGGTATTTCACTGTTATTCTTGTTCTAAAATACTCAAACGTATTTCCTTATCTTTATTAATGAATAGTTAAATAGTAAGAGTTCTTGAACACTCAAAATTTAATTTAAAATCAGCTAAACTTTTGATATAAAAAAATTGTCACTGCTGTGGCCCGAGTATTATCGGCTCGGATGACACAAGGCACCAGCTGCCCAGTCGGCGGGGTACCAACCCTACCCCGCTTACCGATGTTAAAATTTACGTAGGGGTGGTAACGAAACTTTTTTTGCCGACTGTACATCAGTAAGACACAATGTGCGGTAGTGAAAAGGTACACAATTTACACATATTTTTTTATGGTTATTTGGAAATAAGGCTCATTTTAGGTGGAGAGCGAGAGAGAGAGAGAGAGAGAATAATAAAAAAAAAAAAAAGATAATAAATTGGTCAAGTTACATTAGGATATAACAGGTTACACTACATTATTTCTTAGGAGAGAGAGAGAGAGAGAGAGAGTTTGACACACACACACACACACACACACACACACACACAAATGTCTTCTTTCTCCTCCCCATTCCTTTTCTGTTTCCATAATCCTTAGTACCCCTAGAGTCATACTATAAACGAGTTACAAACGAGAAGATAAAGAGGGGGGCGGTACTTTTTGCTCCATTCCGTAGGATAAATATCAGCTTATGTACTTACATATCTGGAAATGAGAGTGTAGAGGGAATGGGAAGGTACGATGTGAAATTATCACGTGCTCGCTATCTATAACATTTTCGTGGCTAACACACACACACACTGTACGTACTGCACAACCCCCCCCAACCCTACCTTACCCATATAATATCCCTATAGTAGCCTATATTATTTCTACCAACATGATAAAATCATATGTAAGTGTACCCAGTACATATACATATCTACACGTATGGTTGTACAACTGACGAGCCCCCTACCCCTTGTATATTTGTATATAAAATAACCACACACACTCCCACTCAGTTGATCCCTTTCCATTTTTACTCCCCCTCTTTGTGTGTGGAATTGTGGAAACTAGCTGATAACTACTATAGCGTCTCCACCCCTCTCTCTCTCTCTGGAGAGGGAGCGGCTCAATGACCGCAGTGATTCTGTCAACTCCCTTTAGTGAGTAGGATACCCCGCCCACTACAAAAAAGAAGAAGACGGTGCAGGATAAAAGAGGGGAGTAAGTGTGCCGAATCATCATTCACTCTCTGTCAAAGGCAAGAGATATACTGATATACTTTCTTGGTCTTGCTATAGCTGTCACCATAAATCAAGTTTACGCTACTGGTTACTCTCCCCAACCTTCAACTTCGCGTCAACGACATGAAGAATATTCAAGCGATGAGGAGGATGTGGACAATCCAGCATGCTACTCAAGTGGCGGTGAGGAAAGTAGTTACGAGCACCCTGAAGTGGAAGGTAATTCATCAGGTTTAGAAGACAAACAAGGCAATGGGAGTGAGGAAGACAGTGACCAAACTCCTCTACCTGACCTTACACGACGTAACAACACAACTCGTCACCCACGAAGAAATATGCCCAACACTCATCGCCAGGAACCAATGAAGTGGACAAGCCTTCATTCCAATGTTACGCTATTTTGATGACACCCATTCTGGTGTCAGTGATCACGTGATGATAACAGAAGATAGTCCCTACTTGGATTATTTTACTCTGTTTTTTTATCACTCTTTGTTGGACACAATTGTTACTGAAACCAATAACTACTTTGTGTTTAGTGGGGGATATGCAGACTCTTCACCATACAGTACTTGAAGACACTGCACTGGAAAGACACAAATGTTGCAGAAATGTGTACATTTTTTACCTTATTTATGCTGATGCTATTTGTAAAAATGCATAGTATAAACGACTACTGGTCAACAACATCTTTGGTACTAGCACCAGTGTTTGGCAAGTACATGAGTCGAGACAGATTTCTTCTCCTCATGAAATACTTGCACTTCACAAACAACAGAAACGCAGACAAGGACGATTGTTTACGCAAGATACGACCTGTAAGTGACAGCCTGAGAACAAAATTCAAGCAAGTGTTTCACCCCTTTCAAAAGCTGGTGATTGATGAGTCCCTCGTCCTGTTCAAAGGTCGCCTTGCCTTCAAGCAATACATACCTTCAAAAAGACACCGGTTTGGTATAAAACTGTTTGTTATTTGTGATTGTGATTCGGGAGTGATACTGGATTTTATTGTGTACGCTGGAAAAACAACGGATATCCATCAGAATGATCCCTTAGGTGTATCCGGAGCTGTAGTGAAGGCACTGATGGAACCATATCTAAGTAAAGGGCATACGCTGTATGGTGATAATTGGTAAATATCTCACTGCTAATAACACTGACTATGTAGGGACCGTTAGAGCAAATAGGAAAGATATGCCAAAATTATATAAAGGCCTGAAAAAAAATGAAATCCATCTCCAGAAGTGTGACGATATATTATCAGTTCAGTGGTGCGATAAGAGAGTAGTAAACTTCCTCACCACTGTCCACACCGGGGAAATGAAAGACTCTGGGAAAAGGAGCTACAGTACACAAGAAGTAATCATGAAGCCTGATGTACTGGATTACACGCAAAACATGAGGATGGTCGACAAGTCAGATATGCAAATTGGTAATATTGAATGCGTCAGAAAATCAACGAAGTGGTACAATAAACTTTTTTTTCATTTGGTAGACATGTCTATTTTGAATGCATACAATCTCTTTCTGGTGAAATCAGGCAAGCATGTTCCATTGAAAACATTTTGCAGTGGCTTGGTGTACCAGATTCTGGAGCGATACGGTACCCCAACCTCTGTTCTTCATGGTCGTGCTTTATCTCGCCCTGACCTTCCAGATCGCCTTCTTGGACAAGACTACATTGCTCGTCACCATCTCATAACTATACCACCACCAGCAATGCAGTTAGGGGAAACGAGGAAGAATCGAACACGTGCACAGAGGCAATGTAAAGTGTGTGCTCATACAGAACGTTGCCCCAGGGCTCGGAAGCTAGTAACATTTGTGCAAAGAATGCCAGGTGCCCTTGTGTGTTCAATGCTTTGAAAGATATCATGTACACACAAAATATTAGTGGCTCTCCTCCCTGCTCATTTATTGTATATATGTGTTTGGTTGTCATTCCAATACTGGCTTTCCTCCTAGCTAATTCATGAATTGTATATGTGTTTACCTGTATCAGTTATATTTTTATTACACTGTGTTATTACATGTTCATTGTATACCAGAACAGGCTCATTTATTCATGTTTGTATTGAATTATTCTTGAATACACCATTACTTTTTTTACAATTATTCTCTTTCATTTTTCCAGTGGTTATCTTATATACAAATGCTTCTGAAAAAATTGATAAATATACGTATCTTTACTGAACACTTACATCTGCTGTATGCTGTAGTGATCATCATCCGGTAAATTTGTCGTGTGGTTTGAAGGGGGAAAGTCTTTTATTATTCATTAGTTTTCATTGAAAATACTTTCTCAATTTTATCTGTGATTATACATATATATATGTTTACATGTGGTGGAGAGGGGTAGGGGGTGAGACCACACAGTTGATGTAAGCTCTCCACCACCTCCTCCCTCCCTGTCCTTTCTAACCCTCCCTCCCTCTAATCCCCCCACCCCCTCCCTATCATCCCCAAACCTCTTTCCTCTCATCCCCCACACCATCCCTCTGCGGTTATTGAGCCGCTCCCTCTCCAGTGTGTGTGTGTGTGTGTAAGTTCGCCACACCCATAAGAACCTAATCTGATAATTGTCTCCCCCTCCCTTTCCTTTACCTCTTCCCCTCCCCTAGCCTTCCATACTGTAATAACTCTCTCTCTCTCTCCAAATGATATGTACATCAAGGGAAATGCATCGGAATTACCGCTCACGAAGAAAGGGAGGGGTAGGAATAGGGCTTTATGCTGTTGGGGATCATGTGTAAGTAAATTTTTATTTACTCCTTTACTGGACACTCCTTTTCATTTATAAAACTTTCTCAATATTATATTATATATAATTATGGAAAATGTACATTCAGTCTTATATAAAAGGATTCAAGGAAGGAAACGAAGAGAAAGTAGGAGGAGGAGGAAGATGGGTATGATAAGAGAAGGGAGGAAGAAGGGAAAGTAAAAGGAAGGGAGGAGGAGAGAGGAAGGGAGAGGCGGCAAAGTGGGTTTATTATCTGACCGTGTGAAGTGGGTCAGGTCAACTACTCTGGATGTCTCAAGACGCGTATAGCAGGCTGTCGAGCGGGCGTCTTTAGACGTGCATAGCAGGATTGGAAGGTGATCGTCTAGAGACGCGCATAGCAGCGAAAGGGTTAATATACTAAATTAAATGGGGTCAATTTCCCATCTCACCTCTGATATCCAGATTGTGTTCTCCTAGTTGTTGTTGTTGAAGTTCCTCAAGGTGTCTGGCCAAGCAGCCCCGAGCTCCTGAGGAAGGTCATGGTATTACCTCACCTTCATCTACAACCTGTGCTCCAATCACCTGTAATAAGCAACAAATTTCATTAATAATATTTCATAAGTTAGTACTGTATTTATAGTCTCAGGAAAGACCTAATGAATGAAAGCAACAATTTAACACACTAATTGAATACTTATATATATATGTACTAAATTAAAAAAAAGAGTAAGAGATAAAGCTGTTTTAGTGCATACACAGGAATTAACATTATATAGTTTGAAACTGACAATACTGAAGAGTATCACTGGTGTAAACTTATTATTAATCAGAAAATGAGGAATCTGGCATCCTCTACCACACCCTGGCCTGTTCTGTCTGTCTCCTTACTATCTCTCATTCCTTCTGGGTAGCCGACGAGATCGCCCGATTGGGTGGCACAACAAGGAAGACTACAGACGGTGGGAATGTTGGCCCAGGGATACATGCCCGTGAGCCAGCACTCCCCTCGTCTGCTGCCTTCGAAGAAACAGATCTCACTATCTCCCTGACTCCCATTTGGGGGTCCGAGCATCTGCACGGCTTCGGTCAACCAGATTCGGGACTGCTCGGCCAGACAGTCTGGGTAACTACAACAACAACTAAATATTGCAACATGTTATGGAAACCATTCTAAGATTATCAACAATTCATAACAGAAAACATAATATAATGTATGTATTGTATAGATCAACTGTATACTATTATATTTCATACACCATCTCTGTATACTACTCAACATTATCATTTTATGGAATATTACCTTCATAAATAATTGCAGTTGAGTTGATATAAGCACTATACCTGTACAGTCGGCAGCAGAATTTGTCCCACTCATCTCTAGTGGTAGGAGGGAGCCTGGTGATCTGGTAACACTGTATGAGAGATGACAAATATGGTATAAATGGATAATACTAAAGATCATATTAATACATCAGGATGCATTTGTTGCATCCATATAAACACAAAATTACTCACATACAGATTATTTCATTGTCATTTCGTTTGGCTCAGCATACAAGCCTGCCAACCACCATTACCATCTCTCTCACTAGTGAATGATTCAGATGTGTGTCTCGGACCCAAGTTTGTGGTTCACCCCTGGAAGAGGGAGCACTGGCAACACTGTAATGGCTCTCATTGTAGTGGAGCCGGCTGTAAATTAAACATAGTTATAATACACAGGTACATCAAACATAGTTATAATACACAGGTACATCAAACATAGTTATAATACACAGGTACATCAAACATAGTTATAATACACAGGCACATCAAACATAGTTATTATACACAGGCACAGAAGTGTAGTGGAGACAGCCATAGTGGACAGACGTGTCTGATACGCGCTCCGTGTACATTCTCGTCAACAGGCAGTATACTGTTATTTCCTACTTGATAATTGAATAGAGAGTTGTTGAATACCCTGGTGTTATTCTTGTGGGGAGATAACTGGTGGGGTGGATAAATGGTTTGGTTGTAAACCTGTACTCGTTGAACACATTTGAAATGTGTTCACCTCAATGAAGGTTGATAATATCAAGTTGATTAACTGGTCATGTGATATGTGCTATATTGGTCTGAAGTGTTGAAAAGCATATTAGTGAATTGAAGAAAGTGATGAAGGATATGCAAGATCAAATGAAGAAACTAGTGGATGGTAATATGGAAGATGTTGTGACTGAGTTGGGTCGGGTTGGTGATGTGATCAGCGCTGACTCACACCTGGGCCACTGTAGTGAAGAAGAAAAATCTACTGGTTGTAAAGTCAACGGATGATAAACTGAAGGTTGTGGACAAAAAGAAAGAAGTTGGTGAGGCTGTGGATGGTACACAAATAGTTGACACAAGATTCACTCAGAAGGGAAACATTGTGATGAACTTTGAAGATGAAAATAAGAGAGATGAAGCAGCACAAAAACTGGTGGCTGTCCCTGATGTGGCGATAAAAAATGTAAGGAAATTAAAGCCCAAGATAATGATTTGTAATGTTAACAAGGAGGAAGAATCAGGTGACAAGATTATTAAGAATCTGGTTGATGGGAACAAATACTTACAGGGAGTCACTGACGTAAAGATTAAAATGGAGCTACTTTTTGACAAGCCTGCTACAGGTGGTACCAAGCATTATATTATTAGGTGTGATCCAGAGATAAGGCAGCTGATTCATAAGAATCGTGATCAAGTCAAATTGGAATGGGGTGTTTATTCAGTGAGGGATAGATATAGGGTGACGGTCTGTTATCATTGTCAAAGGTTTGGTCACATTGCACATAAATGTTCAGCCAAAGCAAAGGGAGAAGATCCAATCTGTGCTAAGTGTGCTGGTAACCACAACACAAGGCATTGTACATCTACTGAGAGGAAATGTGTAAGCTGTATAAGGTTTAAAAAAACTGATTTTAAGCATGTGGCAAATGATGTGAAGTATTGTTCAGTTATGCAAGAGGAACTTCAGAAAATCAAAAGTAGCACAGAAAACGGATACTGAGTAGCATAGACTCAATTCTACGAGGAGGTTTTTTTCAATGCACAGTTATGATAATGCTAAGATTTGAGAAATGACACCTGTGATGCATACTTTTTTGCATTTACAAAGAATATTTAAAGATATTTTTTAAGTGGTTTTTAAGAGATGTCCGGATTAGTGATAATTGCAGTTAATTTTTAAAGAAAAGATTAAAAACATATATGTTCTCTGGTTCGACATGGATAATATGAACATTAGAAGTGATTATAGTGTTAAATAATATTGAGGGAATCCCTGAGGAGCACCATCTGCTGGTGGAGCGGGGCATAGAATATATAACAAACAAGTAACATCAAACCTAGTTACAATACACAGGTATATCAAACATAGTTAAAATACACAGGAACACTAGGAACTAATTTCATAAAGCAAAAATAAATACTAACCTAAATATGAAGAAATTTGGTAAGTAATTTCCTTTCCCGGTAAATTGTCCAGGTATGTCCCAGTAATTTGTCCAATTTAGCCCCAGTACAATAGTTTGTCCCGGTTAGGTCCCAGTAGTTTGTCCCGGTTAGGTCCTGGTAGATGGCCATGGTTAGGTCCTGGTAGATGGCCATGGTTAGGTCCTGGTAGATGGCCATGGTCAGGTCAGGTCCAGGTAGATGGCCATGGTTAGGTCCCAGTAGTTTGCCATGGTCAGGTCCCGGTAGTCTGTCCCTGTCCCTGTCCAGGTTAGGTTAGGTTAGGTTAGGTCAAGTCAGACTAACTCTAACCAATAATAACTGATAAATAATAACTAAATAATAGCTAATAATAAAAATACATAAATAATAATAAAAATAATAACTATTAACAAATATAATAACTAATAATATATATAATAAAAATAAATAAATAATAATTAATTGAGGTGGTTTGGACATGCGGAGAGAGTACAAGGTGTGGAGTTTGTAAAGAAGGTGTATGGAAGAGAAGTTGTGGCCCCTGGTGTGAGAGGCAGACCTCCGGTTAAAAGGCAGAACAGAGTGGAAGAGTATGTAAAGAAGAGAAACATGAGGGGCAGAGTAGTGAGTAAGGAGGGAGTGTTGGAACAGAGTGGAAGAGTATGTAAAGGAGAGTAATGTGAGGGAAAGAGTAGGGAGTAAGGAGGGAGTGTTGAAACAGAGTGGAGGAGTATGTAAAGGAGAGAAACATGAGGGACAGAGTAGGGCTGGACCAAGTAAGGAGGAAGTGTTGGAACAGAGTGGAAGAGTATGTAAAGGAGAGAAACATGAGGGGCAGGGGAGGGCTTGACCAAGTAAGGAGGGAAAACTGGAGATACTTCTGCCGTGGCCACCCCCTTGGAGGGAGTTCCCAGAGGGAACGAGGCATCAGAGCTATAGATAAATAGATAAAAAATAACTAATATAAATATAATAATTAATAATAAATGTAATAACTAAAAATAACTAATAAAAATAAATAAATAATAATAAATACATGTGTTATTAACTTATTTTACCCCTCAATCCAGTCTCTTGAGGTGGGGGCAAGGGAGGTCAAACAGGGTCATAATGAGGTGGTGGGGGTCAAACAGGGTCATAATGCACTATACCACTTCTATTTGGGCAGGGTGGGGGTCAAACAGGGTCATAATGCACTATATCACTTCTATTTCAACATATAAAAATAGATTATTAAAAACAAATTTGGTCAAAATTATGTTTTCCATTTTTGTGGCTCTTCTTAAACTTTACCGTTCCCGGTTAGCTTGTGGTAATTTGTCCTGGTTAGGTCCTGGTAGTTTGTCCTGGTTATGTTCCAGTAGTTTGCCCCGGTCCTGATTAGACTAGGTTAGATCAGGTCAAGTTTGGCCTGGCTAATTCTAGAACATTAAAATAGTAACTGTTATTCACAACCAAATACAATATATCAAACTGATATAAAATTTTAAACACCCAATAATAATAATAATAATGATAATATTACAGACATACTGTGTTTTTGGCTAGGGCCGCACTGTGTTACCACATCCAGCTAGGTCCCGGAAATTTGCCCCGGTCACTTAATGATAGTTTGCATCGGTTATATCCCGGTAGTTGGCCCAGGTTAGGTCCTGGTAGTTTTGTCCAGGTTAGGTCCCAGTAGTTGGCCCAGGTTAGGTCCCGGTAGTCTGCTGTGGTCTAGATTAGGTTAGGTTAGGTTAGGTAAGGTCAGGCTAATTTCCAAATTATGTTTGTAAAACGGGGCATATCTCGAAAATGGGGCATCTCCAAGAGAAACACCATAGATGAAAAGTGTGTTAGAATGGTCCAAAATAGTGGGTAATGATACTAAAATATACAATATAGTGAATAAAGTAATTCTATACTAATACCATGAAAAGTGTGTTAGAATGGTCCAAAGTAGTGAATAATGATACTAAAATATACAATATAGTGAACCCAGTATTTCTGTAAATTTACCATAATAATAGTAATAAAATAATTTCAATCTCACTCTCCTTTCCTCCATCGTTATCTCCTTTCCTCTATCTTTTTTCCCTCCATTACTCCCTCCATCTTTCATTTCTTTCTTTCCTCTCTCCTTCCCTCCCTACTCCTTTCGGTATTTATTGAAAGAATTACCGTTTTGTAGCAGTTTTGCCAGATCCGGCTAGGTCCCAGTATTTTGCACCGGTCATTTTCCGTACTTTACCACGATTATTTCCCAGTAGTTTGCCCAGGTTAGGTCCCGGTAGTCTGAAGCAGTCTAGGTTAGGTTAGGTCAGGTCAGGTAAGGTCAGGCTAATTTCAAAATGCCCCATTTGAATATGCCCTATTTTGGAAACGGGGCATTTGCAGAGGAAATGCCATAGAAAAAAATAGGGTATTTATTGAAAGAATTACCGTTTTGCAGCAGTGTTGCCAGATCCGGTTCGGTCCTAGTATTTTACCCCTGTCATTTATTGTATTTTATCACGATTATTTCCCCGTAGTTTGCCCAGGTTAGGTTCCGGTAGTCTGATGCGGTTTAGGTTAGGTTAGGTCAGGTCAGGTAAGGTCAGGCTAATTTCAAAATGCCCCATTTGAATATGCCCTATCTAGTAAATGGGGCATTTGCGGAGAAAATGCCATAGAAGAAAATAGTCTTAGAATGGTCTAAATTGGTGGGTAATGAAGGTAAAAAAACCGTACCCAATAACGGTAATTCATTCAATATTTACCAAAACACGTGGAACTCTTATGCAGAATTACCTTATTATTATTAAGGGGGTGCGGGAGTAGGGGACATACTGGGGGGTGCGGGAATAGGGGGAGAGGCTTGGGGTGGGTAGAAAGCCTGCTGTCGGTAAAGGTACAGAAGTGGACCTTACTGTATAATAGATATTTTACTGTCATTACCCACTATTTCGGACCATTCTAAGACACTTTTCTTCTATGGTTTTTCTTCCTCAAATGCCCCATTTCCAAGATAGGGCATATTCAAATGGGGCATTTTGAAATTAGCCTGACCTTACCTGACCTGACCTAACCTAACCTAGACCGCATCAGACTACCGGAACCTAACCTGGGCAAACTACCGGGACCTAACCTGGGCAAACTACCGGGAAATAATCGTGATAAAGTACAATAAATGACAGGGGTGAAATACTAGGACCCAGCCGGATCTGGCAACACTGCTGAATTCAGGTCCACTTCTGTACTAATACCAACTGTAGTAGTGAAACAAACAATGTAAACAAACCAAGGGATACAGTGTTGCCAGGTCTGCTTCAAGAAATACACAGTGCTACCAGATCGGTTGGACGAAATTTACCCCGCCAGCCTGTCAGCTTATGCCAGGGTAAGATATTATTTCATTTATTCGGTCCTTCATTGATGATATGGTATATTAACTACATTATAGTGACTCACAATATATGAATAAGTATTTCTTTAACCGATATATCAGTGAATGGCTGATTAAATATAAATACATTTCGGTTAATAGGTGAAATGAGTTAGATAAACAAAACTATCGTTGTCAGTCATCCACAGTCACCTTCTTAAAATATATATATACAACGTACTTAATCTCTATTATGATAAGTATTTTATGTTCACATTGTTCAGTATGTATGTATGTATGTATGTCACACTAGAGTAATATGTGTGTATATATGCATGTCACACTAGAATGTGTGTATGTATGTATGTCATACTAGAGTAATATGTATGCATGTATATGTCACACTAGAATAATATGTATGTATGTATGTCACACTATAGTAATATGTATGTATGAATGTACAGCCCTGGTCAAAAATAATCATCCATATAGGAGTAACTCACGTAAGATTTTGACAGCTTCCCTCTGTTCCTTAGCTGATAAACATTCCAATAAATAGGTATAGTGCCATCGTTTAATTTAATACAAACAGCTACACACTACTTAAAACAATAAAATAGTATGTGAACATGAAAACATTACACAGTAAATTGTTAAAGTTACCTATATGTGGATGATTATTATTGACCACGACTGTATGTATGTATGTCACACTAGAATAATATATATGTATGTCACACTAGAGTAATATGTATGTATGTATGAATGTCACACTAGAGTAATATGTATGTATGTATGTAAGGTAAGTGGAGGGAGAGGGAGACAGATTACAGTTATATATATTTGTCTTGTTTAATAAACCAGTTTAAGTTTAATTTCTTTGCATAATTTTCCCTATGGACATTATCTGAGCCTTGTTAATTGATTTAACAAAACCTTTATAATTAGATAACAAGATACAATGCTTTACAAATCAGGGAAATGTCAATAACTGTGGAAAGAAACATACTATACAAGTACGTACGGGAGTTCAATGGGCAAGTATCTATACAATAGAGCGCTCGCCTGTTGTGACACGCCTCTCCTATCTAATAACACAGGGTTAAGCGCTCTAGGTTTTTAGCTCTGTGAATTTACCCCGCCAGCCTGTCAGCTTATGCCAGGGTAAGATATTATTTCATTTATTCGGTCCTTCATTGATGATATGGTATATTAACTACATTATAGTGACTCACAATATATGAATAAGTATTTCTTCAACCGAAATATCAGTGAATGGCTGATTAAATATAAATACATTTCGGTTAAAAGGTGAAATGAGTTAGATAAACAAAACTATCGTTGGCAGTCATCCACAGTCACCTTCTTAAAATATATATATACAACGTACTTAATCTCTATTATGATAAGTATTTTATGTTCACATTGTTCAGTATGTATGTATGTATGTATGTCACACTAGAGTAATATGTGTGTATGTCTGCATGTCACACTAGAATATGTGTGCATGTATGTATGTCACACTAGAGCAGTGGTTCTCAACCTTTTTCAGTCCATTCCCCACTTCATGAATTCTCAACATTCATGTGGCTACCCTGCATATTTTCCCACATCCCACCCCGCCCAAAAAAAAAAAAGGTCTAAATAAAATAAAAACAAAATGTTGATTAAGAGAACACTTCTTCACTCAGGAACACTCTTCTGCCAGGACAGAGTGATGCAAGTTTTTTTTTTTTTTTTTTTTTTGTCCATGGCAAGAATTGTATAATTTGTGATAGCCCGCCATTCCCCCCCTAAATTCTTGCCATGGACCCCTTGGGGTCCATGGCACCCAGGTTGAGAACCACTGCACTAGAGTAATTACTCACCTGGTAGGGCCACTGATCACAAGCGATCCAAGGATCAAGCAGCCCAGTTGGATAAAATGACACGCCAGTCAAGATTGACGTTTGATTAACATGGCATAAGTATTACAGAACTGACTGGTTGAGTGTGTCGAACATGAAATAGTTGGGTAATATAGCAATAGTAAATATTTATTATACTACAAGGCAGTTTATGGCAGGAATAGATTATCATGGAGGGCATGAGCTAGTTTTTATTTAAATTTTGGGATAGTTGTGGCATTTACTACATCCTGGGAGAGGGGGTTCCAGTGCTGAATGACTCTATGTGAAAAGAATCGTTTTCGTGCTTCTGTTTCTGCTCTAGGAACAAATATTTTGAAGTTATGGCCTCTTGTCCCAAGCTGTGGTGACATAGTGAATAAATCCAAGGGTTTGATGGGTGATAAATCATGGAAAATTTTATAACATAATATTAAGTCAGATCTAAGGAGTCTACCTCTTATGGAAAATAAGTTTAAGTTTGATAGCCGTGTAGCGTCTATCCGATAGGCGGATAGACGTGTCTGATACGTGTTCCGTTATTCGCGTCAACAGGCAGTACACTGTTATTTCATACTTGATAATCGATTAGAGAGTTGTTGAATACCCTGGCCAATCATGGCCAGGTGTTATTCTTGTAAGGAGACAACTGGGGGGGTGGGGGGTGGATAAGTGGATTGGTTGTGAAACTTGTCCTAGCTGGTGTCACTTGAAATGTGCTCATCTCAATGGTGTGAAAGCTGAAAATATCAAGTTGATTAACTGGTCATGTGATAATTGCTATATTGGTCTGAAAAGAGTTCAAAAAGATATTAGTGAGTTGAAGAAAGAAATGAATGATATGCAAGATCAAATGAAGAAACTAGAGGATGGGAAAATGGAGGATGTTGGGTCGAGTTGGTGATGTGATCAGCGCTGACTCAGACCTGACTGATGAAACCTGGGCGACTGTAGTGAAGAAGAAGAAGAAGACCGAGAAGAAAAATTTGCTGGTGGTGAAGTCAACGGATGATAAACTGAAGGTTGCATATAAAAAGAAAGAAGTTGCTCAGGCTCTAGATGATACACAGATAGTCAACACAAGATTCACACAGAAGGGAGACATCGTAATGAATTTTGAGGACGAAAAGAAGAGAGATGAAGCAACACAAAAACTTGGGGCTGTACCCGATGTGACGACAAAGAATGTAAGGAAGTTAAAGCCTAAAATAATGATTTGTAACGTCAACAGAGAGGAAGAATCTGGAGACAAGCTAATTGAGAACTTGATTGATCGGAACGACTATTTACAAGGGGTAGCTGACGTCAAGGCAAAAATGGAGCTACTTTTTGACAAGCCTGCTACAGGTGGTACCAATCATTACATTATTAGGTGTGATCCAGAGATAAGGGAGCTGATTCATAAGAATCGTGATCAAGTTAAATTGGAATGGGGTGTCTATTCCGTGAGGGACAGATATTGGGCGACGGTCTGCTATCACTGTCAAAGGTTTGGTCATACTGCACTTACATGTTTATCCAAAGGAAAGGGAGAAGATCCAATATGTACTAAGTGTGCTGGTAACCATAACACGAGGGATTGTACGTCTACTGAGAGGAAATGTATAAGCTGTATGAGGTTTAAGAAAACTGATTTTGAGCATGTGGCAAATGATGTGAAGTATTGTTCAGTGATGCAAGAGGAACTTCAGAAAATCAAAAGTAGCACAGAAAACGGATACTGAACAGCATAAACTTAAACATTATTAGAGGTTGTTTTTTCAATGCACAATCAGTGGGAAATAAGACAATGGATATTTGCGATCTAATTAACAATGATCATTTTGATATCAACCAAGGCTCTTTAATGGATTGCCATTAAATGTCCGGAGTAGTGAAAATTGCACCATTTTTAAGAAAAGACTGAAAACACATCTGTTCGCTGAGTGTTACGACACGGATGATATGAGTATTACAAGTGATTATAGTGTTTAATAATATTGAGAGCAGCCCTGCAGAGCACCATCTGCTGGTGGAGCGGGGCATAGAATATCCAACAACAAGTAACAAGTA
>JAWQEG010006712.1:17500-22500 GCA_033782935.1 Petrolisthes cinctipes | reverse complement strand
ACACACACACACACACACACACATAATGACAACAATGAAATAAGGATAATGAAGACGACAATAATAATTAGGACCACCACAATGCACTCCTTAGCAGTAACAGTCTCTCTCATTACTATTCTGTCCCACTCAGTAATAATATAAGAGGCAACCTGAACTCTTCTTCTTAGTCTTTTCTATACACAAATAAACTGATCAACTTTATCTTACCCACAACAAAACACAGAAGGGTAACAGATTGATGAGGACAGGATAGGGCAGGGCAAGGGAGGACAAGATAGGACATAGCAGGGCAAGGCAGGGACGGGGAGGAGGACAGATATTGACGATGGTGAGGCAGGGCAGGGCAGGGCAAAGTAGGACAAAGCAGGGACGGGGAGGAGGACAGATATTGACAATGGTGAGGCAGGGCAGGGCAGGGCAGGGCAGGGCAGGGCAGGGCAGGGCAAGGTAGGACAAAGCAGGGACGGGGAGGAGGACAGATATTGATGATGGTGAGGCAGGGCAGGGCAGGGCAGGGCAAAGCAGGGATGGGGAGGAGGACAGATATTGATGGTGGTGAGGCAGGACAGGGCAGGGCAAAGTAGGACAAAGCAGGGACGGGGAGGAGGACAGATATTGGCGATGGCAGGACAAGGCAGGGAGGGGCAGGGAAGGGGAGGCAGCCATGATGGTACCTGTGACGCCTGGGGCAAGGTCGCGGTCGGCATCACACGTGTTCAACAACCCAACAGGATGCCAGCCCGGTGTGTGTGTGTGTGTGTGTGTGTGTGTGTGTGTGTGTGTGTGTGTGTTGTGTTTGGAGAAATCTGGCAGAGACCTTCCAATTCACCAACAAGATAATCAAGACGCTCTCATTTACTAAACTGTGTGGCCCAATCAGTGTGTTGTTCTCCATCTGTATTCACTATGGAGTCAGTGTGTTATTGTGACTCGTTTCATTCATACTACACCTTCACTTTCCACGATGATTATAATTAGACGGTACTATTCCTTATTATTATTTCTTACTGTGACTTGTTGCATTCAAACTACACCTTCATTTCCCAGGATGATTATAATTAGTCTACTATTCCTAGGATATTATTTCTTACTGTGACTTATTACATTCAAACTACACCTTCATTTCCCAGGATGTTTGTGATTACTTTACCTTATTATATCCTTATTTGCTACATATAAATCACATGAGCATAAACTTAATGATCAAATAACCCTACGTAGCTTAAATTAATTAATCTACTTGGACTAAACCATACCGAACCAAGTCTAGTTTAATCTCCACTAACCAAACTTATTCTATCCTATCCTAACCCAATTAATCTGAACTGACGTAAGCTGTCCTGGGAGAGAAACCACTACACAACAACCGGGCCTCCAAGTAAGCACAGTTTGGTAATATGCGTCTCGTCACTACACACTAACCGGGCCAGGGACGGGGCCGAACACACCACCTGCATACAGATAGATAGATAGACAGACGTCAGCCGAGCACCACGTAACCACATTCACCACATCACCAACACACTCACTCATTCACAATTCGCCTTTATGTTAGTTTCGGCCAATTTACATAAAAGTAATAATACTTTGGCTGTATGGGTGGATAATAAAATAGATAAACTGAGACACTTACGTATTATAATTGAAGCAGCTTGTGTGTAAACTGAACCAGGAAAACTTTTAAACCCTAATTATTAAAAGTGATGGATTCATACCAAGTGGACACAACGTTAATGACAGTTCTGAGAATTTATATATTTCTTATTTATTTATCATTATGTGTAATTATTTCTTGAGACTGACTGCCTGCAAAACGTTCATGCAGTCCTGTTTCTCACTAACTCCTTTTTTCTTTTTCTTTTTTTAGCCTCTGCAAGACGTTTATGAGACTTTATTTTTTTTTCATTCTTTCTATTTTTATTTTTATTTTTATTTTTTTTTTTTGTGCTTGTGAGACGTTCCTGCAGTCCTGTTTCTCTCTCTCTCTCTCTCTCTCTCTCTCTCTCTCTCTCTCTCTCTCTCTCTCTCTCTCTCTTTCTGTGTACAAGCATAACTATTATATTTGTATTTTTCTTCCCGAATAGTGTTGTGTTGCGTAATTGTTTTAATATTATTTTAATATTATTATTATTATTATTATCATTAGTAGTAGTAGTAGTAGTAGTAGTAGTAGTAGTAGTAGTAGTAGTAGTAGTAGTAGTAGTAGTAGTAGTAGTAGTAGTAGTAGTAGTAGTAGTAGTAGTAGTAGTAGTAATAGTAGTAGTAGTAGTAGTAGTAGTAGTAGTAGTAGTAGTTGTTGTTGTTGTTGTTGTTGTTGTTGTTGTTGTTGTTGTTGTTGTTGTTGTTGTTGTTGTTGTTGTTGTTGTTGTAGTAATAGTAGTAGTAGTAGTACGTTGATTAATTGTATTTTTGTGAAAAGTTCCCAATCTTAACGAACACCAAGCCTGATGTAAACAAAGTCCTCTTTTTCTTCGGCGAACTGATATTAATCCTCCCCGACTATCACGTTTACGAAGGTATTGTCATTGGCGACGAGGGCCACTACGAGGGACTTTGAGGTTACACAACACAGACCACCCACAGTGCAGGACCAACCCATCGACATCACCCAAGACGGTACACAACATACAACAGATTTCATAATATTATCTGAGTTGGGTACGTGTGCAGGAAATCTCTTTGGCTACAAACGAAACACACTATAGATAATGACAAGAAAGAGAATTGGTGAGATAGATCGAATAAAGAGGAACAGGATTATACACAACACGTTTCAAACTATCTGTGTTGGGACCTGACCGTGTGCAGAAAAAACTCTTGGGTTAAAAACGGAACGGTATACTTTAGAATTTTTATATGATGACGATGACTATATAGTGACACTGATCGATTACACAGGGCCAGAATTATTTTGAAGTGTTGAGGAAGGAAGCTAGCTGTATATTATTTCTCTAAACTACTCAACAAAAGAGGTTATATATCCATACTAAGATCTGAAGGAATAAGGAACTTCATATTCATCAACAATAATAATAATAACGAGCCCATTATTATAGCATTGTCTGTTTGATGTTTCTGATATTATGGGAATGTCTCGTCCCGGGGTAGATAACAAGCACAAAAGGAAAAACAAACAGACGCTACAAATTCAGTACAGTACAAGAAAATTGCTATAGTACTCGTTATGACATCAGGAGTGAACTGCTGTCGACATCACCAGGCTGGGTTACGTCACTGAGGAGACAGACATGTGGCCATTCCAGTCTCTTCTGCTGTGCACCTCTGACGCAAACAGTGGTCGTGTGGTGGAAGAAAGCAACGAGTATATTGGCGTTGGTTATATTTAGAGCATATATAGCCATATGTACACACACACACACACGTCCAAGAACAAATTTAGCCTGGCACACACACACACACACACACACACACTACAGACCCATGCACTACAAACCTATACACTATGAACATACACACACACACACACACACACACACACACAGACCCAACGTACCAGAGGGGTTTGTTTCACGTCCGTATCAAGGTCCGGGTCATCACAATACCCACCCACGAGTCACGCACCACCTGATAAACACTGGCACTGAGAGAGGGAGGCTGCTTTGGGGGTCCATTGTATCACTAAGGATCGTAGACAAGATACAATGCAGATACAATGACTCCAACACACACACACACACACACATACACACACACACACACACACACACACACACACACACACACACACACACACACACACACACACACACACACACTACAGAGCCATCCATCGTACCTGTATTGTACCACAGCATCGTAAACAGCATAGATAATCTTTCCTATAGGGTCCAATGGTAGAATTCAATCATAGTATCGATTCATAACTAAACACAGGTAATCTTTCGTCCCATGAAGGAAAATGTGATACGAAATAACCATGGATTATTCATGATATTTCAATGTTGTGTAAATAATGTTGTCATCTGAGCACTGATTTTTTAGCTGTGTAAATTATGTTAAGATTATTCTAGCCTCTTGTATTGTGTTTCATTGTTGCATGGACTAAGGTAGCTTAAGTTATGATTTTTGTTTTAACTTCAATTGTATATACGTGTTGTAAATTAGTGTGTAGATATATATGTGTGTAACTGAAGCTGTGGTCAATAAACTATATCTTTAACTCACTGCAGGAAAAAAAAAAAAAAAAGTTCATTTACCCTTACCGATGAATAAAGTGATTGCCAGTAAGTACGTGAGTTATTTTCGTGGTCAGCCGCAACGAGTGAGTGAGATGAGCGGGGCAATAAGGTGGTGAGTCTTGTGGGCAACCCAAGGGGAGTGGAGGGAAGGGGCGAGGAAGGGAAGGGAGGGGGTCGAGATTGGGAAATGAGGGTTGGATGGGGGTTGAGGTAAGGGAAGGGAGGGTAGGATGGGGTTTGAGGTAAGGGAAGGGAGGGTAGGATGGGGGTTGAGGTAAGGGAAGGGAGGGTAGGATGGGGGTTGAGGTAAGGGAAGGGAGGGGGTCGAGGTTGGGAATTGAGGGTAGGATGGGGGTTGAGGTAAGGAAAGGGAGGGGCTCGAGGTTGGGAAGGGAGGATAGGATGGGAGTTGAGGTAAGGGAAGGGAAGGTAGGATGGGGGCTGATGTAAGGGAAAGGAAAGGGACGAGGTATTGAAGGGAGAGGGTCGAGGTAGGGAAGGGAGGGTAGGAAGGGGGTTGAGGTAGGGAAGGGAGAGGGACGAGGTAGGGAAGGGAGGGGAGGGAGGGGGTTGAGGTAGGGAAGGGAGAGGGACGAGGTAGGGAAGGGAGGGTAGGAAGGGGGTTGAGGTAGGGAAGGGAAGGCAGAGAAGGGGTCCAGTTGTTTAAAAGACACCAGGCTGGAGGCGGAGTGGTCACGTCGCCCCCCTCATCCCCTCTATTGGTCAACCAGGATTTCAACACACACACACACACACACACACACACACACACTCACACACAGACACACACACACACAC
>JAWQEG010006712.1:0-15000 GCA_033782935.1 Petrolisthes cinctipes | reverse complement strand
GTAAGAAGGCAAAAAAAAAAAAAAAAAAAAAGCCAACAAAAAAGAAAGGAAAGGAAAGAAAAAAAACATCTGATCACGCAACCTTCGGGCACACAATGACGCCTGTTCTTGAATATGACCCCAGGTCGGGGGTGAGTGTAGGGGGTAGGTGTGTGGGGTGGGGAGGGGGGGGCTCACGAACGACTGACTGGTTTGTACGACCTGCCCCCATGGCCTGCTGAAGTCTCCCGGTGGTCGTGACAGGAAAGTGTGTGGATGGACGACCTTCACCCTTTGAGCTGACGAGGTGTTCACGAGTTGGTTGGGTCTCCAGCTGGTGGTACTTCCAACCCTCGTCAGGTACAGGGAAGTAAGTGCTATTGTCTAAAGACCTAACACAGGGTAATCTAACTTGACGGGGATTGTAGATATCATTTTCAATCTTAAAATAACAAATTATACCTTAACCTGACTTGACGGGGATTGTAGATATCACTTTCAACCCTAATATAACAAACTACCTTAACCTGACTTTTCGGGGATTGTAGATATCACTTTCAATCATTATAGGATAGATCAACCTAACTTAACCAAAATATCTTACCCAGAGTAATCTAACCAGACTTGAAGATTCACTTTTTCATGTGGGGGGAATGTTAGATATCACTTTCAATCCTAAAAGAACAAACCTAACTTAACTTTATAAAACAACCTACCTTAACTTAAAACATTTACCAACTGTAATCTAACCTGACTTAAGGACCCACATGTGATCGTGTATGAGAATTGGAGACTTCTGATTCCTCCTGACTATGCCACGAAACAAGCTCCTTCCCTATATTGGTGGTGTTTTGTGGCAGTTTTTGAAGGACTCATTTACCTTCAATGTTCTGACTATATCACAGGGTCACTTAATGAATAATTTTTTTCATTTTCGGCGAATATTATTGATATCACTACCAAACCAACTATTTTCCATGATCCACAGATGATTAAAAATATTATACGTATATCTCTCCCGATAAATAAAAAACAATAAGCAAAGAATACATATATGAATTAGAGGAAATGGAAACAAAAATCCCCGTGTTTTGATAGACTTTGGGCCACTCGTGACTCCCTGCATGTACTGCTTTCTGCCTCACTCTCGTTTTCCCTTTTTTTTCTCTCTCCCCGCGGGCAAAAACCTGAGACAATTGACTTCATGAGGCAACGGGAAATAAAAGAAGTGTGGCAGCCTCACGCTTATCCCATTTTTAAACTGAATACGGCATACGAACGATCACCACACGTATACTCAACCATTTTGAGAATATCGATATAGTTATTACGACGTGTGGAGAGAGAGAGAGAGAGAGAGAGAGAGAGAGAGAGAGAGAGAGAGAGAGAGAGAGAGAGAGAGAGAGAGAGAGAGAGAGAGAGAGAGAGAAAGGGGAGTGTGTGTGTGTGTGTGTGTGTGTGTGTGTGTGTGTGTGTATCAGGAATATAATTATCACTCTTCCATATTCGACACTGCATGTCTTAGTAAGCAACATGAGTTTTAATGCGATATTGAACGGGATAGTCTACTTTTGATACATCAGAGTTCCTTCAGACCTCCAGGAAACAGGACCAGATGAACAAAAATAATGGTGGTGGCCTGTTGCTTGAAATATCTTAGAGGAATCGGGTGCTCCAGATTAACCAAAGCTGTATTTCCCCAGGTTAAGTTAGCTCATTCAGGGTTGCACAGTGGATAATATTTTTCGTTGCAGTTGTTTCAGACTGGGGAGCAAAAAGTTATAATCAACCAACTAGCCAAACATTCACCAAACCAACCAACCAACCACAGAAATAACTAACAATACCCACCTTACCAACCAACCACCCAACCATCTAACAAACCAACCTCCCAACCAACCAACTCACCTCCCAACCATCTAACCAACCAACCTCCCAACCAACCAACTCGCCACCCAACCATCTAACCAACCAACCTCCCAACCAACCAACTCACCACCCAACCATCTAACCAACCAACCAACCTCTCAACCAACCAACTCACCACCCAACCACCTAACCAACCAACCATCTAACCAACCAACCTCCCAACCAACCATCTAACCAACCAACTCACCTCCCCCCCTTTACCAAAAAACAACCAACCAACCAACCAACTCGTCAACAAATAAATCAAGCAATATAAAAAAAGTAGTTTTCTTGTTGTTTGTCACCTCGTGGAATGCGTGACTAGGCTTGCATGAGAGGAAGTTAGTGTGTTGTGATTGCTACATCTTACTATTACTCAGCCACTACAGCAGGCCGGCTATTCGGGGAATCCATTGAGGAGGTGTGTCATATTTTCAAGGGGGCTTCGTCATCACCTACACATAATTATCATCTCTTACACCACCAATTTATTTATTTATTTATTTATTTATTTATTGTCATCACCTACACATAATTATCATCTATTACATCAGGAATTATATTTATATTTATTTATTGCATATTATAGTTTATTTTGTTTTTCATTTATTTTTTGAAGTCTCGGCGTGGCTGGGAGTTAGAATGAACCGAGATGCCAGGGAGAAGTGGAGATAAAATTTAGGTAAAGTTTGATGACACCTACAGACTACACTGCTATAGGGTGCAAGTTGTGGAGAGATACAGTATGCTTGCTTGAATGTGGATGCTGTGTGGACCTTGGTGAGGAGAGAAGAGAATGAGCAGCAGTAACGTGGTGGGTGGGAATGACAGTGACAAAATACGTGAGGTGGAGTGACTACAGGGGGTCAGGATGTGGTTGTGGAAGCTGCATGGTGACAGGATGAGGAAAGATATACGTACACCTGTATTGAGTTAAGGTGATGGATAGATTGTACACTCGCAATCCAAAATTTGTATCTAGGTCTTGTTGAAGTTTCGAATAATTTGGCATACTAGTGAACCATTTACAAAGCTTATCCTGTTTTATATTTGCTTGAGCTCGCTTAATACTCGATCAGGCTATTCGAAGCAAGCCTGGATACATATTTTGGATTGCAAATGTACATTATTAGTAAATCTGGAGCAACCGATTCCTCCAAAGTGTGGGGGGGGGGGAGATAGCTAGGGGGAGTGTTGTGTGTCAGGATGTGGGGGAAGGGAAGGAGGAAGGGGGGAGTGTAGTGCGTCAGATTGTGGGGGAGGGAAGGGGGTTTATTGCGTGACATAGTGTGGTGAGGGAGGAGGAAGGGTGGCGGTGACAACAGTAGGAAAAGGAGGGAGGGAGGAAGGTTCTGGCAGTGATAAAGGAGAAGAGGGAGGAAGAGGGAGGGGGGGAGAAGAGATATTTTAACTCTAGAAGGAGGGATGGAGAGAAGAGAGAATAATTGATGGAAGGAGGAAAGAAAAAAAAACAAGGATAAAGGAAGAAAAACATGCCTGACTAGTTAATGAGAAGGAAATGGGAGGAAAAAAGGAAAGAGAGTGAGTGAGGAAGACATCAAGTTCTTTTATCACTGCATCTATACTTTGGGTCCTAATGGGGGTGGTGTCAGAAGGAGAGGTGAGGGAGCAATGAAGGAAATCTATAAGGGAAATGACTTAGAAGCTTTGGAAATGGTAGGGAAAGAAGACGAGACGTTGTGTTGTACATGATTTCAAGAAGAGAGGAGGGAGGGAATACAATGAGAGATCTTGACAGTGATTTAATGAGGAGGGGAGGCAGGAGGGAAAGTAGGGAAGTGAGTAGGGCAGTGATAACATGAAGTAGCTGGAGGGAGGAAGGAGGAAGGGGAGTAGAGGAAGTAGTGAGGTGTGAGCGTGAGAACGTGAGGAAGACAGAAGGGGGGATAGAGGGAGTAGTTAAGTGAGTGTGAGGTAGATTGAAGGAGGGAGTAGAGTGAGTACGGAAGGCAGTGAAAGCGTGAATTGATACTATGAGGGAGAGAGGAAGGAAGGCAGTAGGGGAGGTAGAGGGAAGGAGAGAGGGAGGTAGATCGAGCAGGATTGATAGTGTGGAGAAGGAAGGAAGGAAGGCAGGAAGAGAAGTAGAGGGAGTAGTTAAAAGAGTGATGGAGAGAGGGAGATGGAGTGAGTAGGGAGGAAGGAAGGCAGGAGGAGAGGTAGAGGGAGTAGTTAAAAGAGTGATGGAGAGAGGGAGGTGGAGTGAGTAGGGAGGAAGGAAGGCAGGAGGAGAGGTAGAGGGAGTAGTTAAAAGAGTAATGGAGAGAGGGAGAGGGAGGTGGAGTGAGTAAGGAGAACAGTGATAGCGTGAGTTGATACTATGAGGGAGGGAGGGAGGGTGGAAGGGAAGGACGGATTGGGCCAGATATGACACAACACAACCAACACCTTCCCGGTAACCAACCAACCACCTTCACATCTCTACTCTAAGCCACCACCACCACCACCACCCGTGTAATTACCTTCGAGGAACTAACCCACCCAACCCACCAACCCACCCACCCACTGCACCTACCGACGTTCCTCATACCGCCTCGTGAGTCTCATATCCGATTTCCTCATTCCATTCCGCCAGCCTAAAAACTCTCACTCATTTTCCTTGACTATATGAGAGGGACACTTTTTCATATATGTTTAGTGTTGTTGTATATTGCTATGATGATGAGTGAATTTTTTTTTTTTTTTCACTGTACTTATTATGGTGGCAAAAGTGGCCTTCATTTCAATAACACTGTCACAGCAAACACAAAGCTAGTAGAAGGTGAGAATAATAATAATAATAATAATAATAATAATAATAAGGAAGTGAGTGAGTAAGAAAGAGAGTATATATAGAGGTGGAGTGTTGAGCAAGCAAACATGGCCACTACCATTAAAATGTTCTTGAATCTTGTGTGTGTGTGTGTGTGTTGCCCGCTCGGTGATGTGTGTGTGTGTGTGTGTGTGTGTGTGTGTGTAGGAGAGAGAGAGAGAGAGAGAGAGAGAGAGAGAGAGAGAGAGAGAGAGAGAGAGAGAGAGAGAGAGAGAGAGAGAGAGAGAGAGAGAGAAGAGAGAGAGAGAGAGAAAGAGAAAGAGAGAGAGAGAGAGAGAGAGAGAGAGAGAGAGAGAGAGAGAGAGTGAGTGTGTGTGTGTGTGTGTGTGTGTGTGTGTGTGTGTGTGTGTGTGTGCTGTGTGATTGCGCTCTGATAATATGTATGTGTGTGTATGTGTGTATCATTATCGGTGTGCTGCTGGTGCTCTCGATTCGTCAGACAAACAAACAGACAAGACAGAGAAACAGAGGTATAGGTAGGTAGGAAGGAAGGGAGGGATTGGCAGCACAGCAGGACCTTCCTTGGTTGTCTGGTGTCAATCACAGGATACATGGTTTGGTAGGCCATGACTGTCACCTCCACCACCACCACCACCTGCCTCACACACACCACTATTTTTTTTTTTTTTTTTTTTTTTATATCCACCATTACTGTATTGGGAAAGACGACGTGTGCATATAGCCTATAATTTATTGGAGTGCAGGCTTGGGGGGGGGGTGTTTGGGGGGTGCGGGAGTAGGGGGACAAGCTTGGGGTGGGAGAAAGCCTGTCCCTTATTCCCGCACCCCCCTAACCCCCCCCCCACACACACAAGCCTATCCCCCTACTCCAGCACCCCCCAAAAAAAAACCCAAAGCCTGTCTCCTACTCCCCGCACCCCCCTAAAACCCCCCCCCCCCCAAACCTGTCCCCCTATTCCCGGAAACAGAACCCCTTCATATGGAATTATACAGGGGATGTGTTTTATTGGTGAGTTTGGAGGCCTACATTGACTCCATATTGACCACAAAAGGTTACTTACTTTCCTTAATGGAGGGAAGAACAAAGGGTCCCATCAATCACCTGACCCTTGCCTATATATTCTGACTAAATAAAAGGCGGCACGAAGATAATTATGTGGTAGTTAGATAGTTTGTTCGTTATGATCATCCTACACCTCTTATGATTATCCTACGCTTCTTATACGACCATCCTACACTTCTTATGATTATCCTACGCTTCATATACGACCATCCTACACTTCTTATGATTATCCTTCGCCTCTACGATCATCCTACGCCTTTTATTATTATCCTACACCTCTTATGATTATCCTACACCTCTTATGATTAACCTACGCCTCTTCCGACCATCCTACGTCTCTTATACGATCATCCTACGCCTCTTACGATCACCCTACTTTTCTTACGACCATCCTACGCCTCTTATGATTATCCCACACCTCTTACGACCATCCTACGCCTCTTATGACCATCCTACACCTCTTACGACCATCCTACGCCTCTTATGACCATCCTACACCTCTTACGACCATCCTACGCCTCTTATGATTATCCCACACCTCTTACGACCATCCTACGCCTCTTATGATTATCCCCACACCTCTTACGACCATCCTACGCCTCTTATGACCATCCTACACCTCCTACGACCATCCTAAGTCTCTCAAGTTAAGTCCACTTGGTTCTGTAACAGGTGGTTGTGTTGAAAGACCTTAAAGCAAATATATTCACCTATAATAAGTACACTCGCAATCCAAAATATGTATCCAGGTTTGCTTCGAGTGGCCTGATCGAGTATTAATTTAGCGAGCTCAAGCAAATATGAAACAGGATAAGCGTTGTCATTGTTTCACTAGTATGTCAACTGATTCGAAACTTCAACAAGACCTGGATACAAATTTTGGATTGCGAGTGTATACATACATTTGTAGTTGAATACATATCATTACAGAGATGAAGTTATCATTGTATAGGCCTATGTAAACGATGTTGTCAAAGATTGTTTTTTATACCTCAACCTCGAGACTGTAGGCTGTCAGTAGTATCCCGTGACTCTTGCGAGGCCCCGAGATTATTGGGTGTCGCACTAGATGAGACAGTGGAGCTTCGTGGTGATGTTGGTACCGTAGCTTCTCTTCTGCCTCACTAGATGACGATACCTTATTTATACACGTCACTATCTACTGCATATTTTTCTCCCCCTCTGTATCTACATATATTGCCTACCATAAATCACATTGTATAATTCCTCTCGTTCTCTCTTCCTGAATCTATATAGGTGTGTGTGTGTTTCGTAGCAATATTTAAAGGACTCGTTTACCTCCAATTTTCTGACTACATCACAGAGTCCCTTGATTTAAACAGGGATTGAGCGACGAAAGAGAACCTATGATACTGTCTTGAATTTTGGTGCCTATGTCGACCCCGTGTCTTCCTGTAACATTGGGTCGTATTCAGAAACATTGGTGGTGCTGACTATGACGTGAAAAAACAACAGATCTATCGTACCGGTTCCTACACCATCGAAAACACCATGGGTATTCATTCTTGCATACGATGGATTGTCTGCCCATCTCCTGTGTAATGCGAACCGCCTTGCTGCTGATAGAGAGGTGTGTTGTGTGTGTTGTGTGTGTGTGTGTGTGTGTGTGTGTGTGCGTCTTGTTAATGTGCTCTTCCTGTCCCACTTACGGCCGCACACGACTGATGCCCATCCTGTGACGTCACCAACACACACACACACATACACACACACACTACCACCACCATGCATTATTAATAAAGGTGTACAGCCACAAAATAGTTAATTAATCCACATAAAAGGGACTTGGAGTGCCTTTAATGTAAGCACCAAACGACAAACACAACACACACACACACACACACACACACACACACACAACACACACACACAACACACACACACACACACACACACACACAACACAACACACACACACATCCAACGACGCAGTTTGTGGTGGTTTTCATGCATACAGGATTTGGCATCTCAAAACTGCACACTCACCAAGAGACAGACAGACAGAGTGAAGGTAACGTAATGTCTGCCTGCTTCACTGATGATGATGATGATAATGATAATGATGGTTGTTGTTCCCGCTCGCTTCCTTTCGCTATCAACGCTACTCACAACAATTACACTTAGATAAACAAAAACAAAGCACCCACCACAGAAAAACAAACAACAGCAACAACAACACACTACAGCATCCTCCATAAACACACCAACATCACTCAGGAAAACAATAACAACAACAACAACAACAACAACAACGACCATCAAAACAACCACAATTCAAGAAAAAAACAAACACAGAAAAACATTACACTACAACACCCTGGAAAACAACCCCAACACTCAGAATAACAACAACAACAATAGAGAGAGAGAGAGAGAGAGAGAGAGAGAGAGAGAGAGAGAGAGAGAGAAGAGAGAGAGAGAGAGAGAGAGAGAGAGAGAGAGAGAGAGAGAGAGAGAAAAAAAAAAAAATTTGCACTGATGCCCACCCAATGATAAAGACTTGAATAATGGGTTGGGTGCGATAAGAATACAGAGCGATGCACTGTGTACGATAACAGGTGAGATATAGTGAGTGGTGGTGGTGGTGGTGTTGGTGGTGGTTGTGGTTGGAAACGGAGGGTGGACTGATGCCATTCACAAACACACATTGATGACAAGCCAACAGAAAATGCCATAGTAATAAGAGATGGGAAACACACACACACATACATACATTCCCACACACACACAGAGAGAGAGAGAGAGAGAGAGAGAGAGAGAGAGAGAGAGAGAGAGAGGAGAGAGAGTTAAACCCATTATTAAGTTGGAGTGAAGGACATCATAGCATCGTGAGACAACGAAAGCTATAAAAAGATCGACAGACAGCTCAGGATCATTAGTGAGAGACAGTGAGTGAGAAATGAGACAAACTAAAGGGGCAAAAGGTGAGAGATTAACAGTGTGAGACAAACAGTGAGTGACACAGAGAGAAAGAGACAAGCGATGAAGGAGTTTGGTGCGTTGAGTTGACATGTGTCGTGTGTGTGTGTGTGTGTGTGATACAGGGAGTAACGAAAGGTACAGTACAGTTGAGAATATGAATTTTGTCTTCTCTCAGACCTTTGCCTTCCTACAGCAAGAACTTCATTGATAATCCTCGGAAAAAAAATATATAATTAATTACTTCTGTGTTCTTACATAGGCTATACAAGAATATTGACATTGGTTTTATATACAGTAGTTTCGCCTTTAGTCTCTATATTGATGGGGCTAATTGTACCTTTTTATATAATATACCCTATGAATGCGACTGTATAAAAAAAAATACTAACTCTAGGAAGTAGAAAAAACGTGAAGTAGACGATATGTAGTGATGATGAGAAGAGACAAGACGGAAAGCAAGATTGAGGAACCCACAGTGAGACAGAGGACAGACAGACAGACAGAGGAAGTGTTCAAGGTTCAGAGACGAACAACAGTATATGAACATTTTCTTCCATTATTTCAAGTAGTTTTAGCAAGACTATAACTCAGTGTAGTGTTACGTTAATCACTTGATATTTGTCGTAATCCTGACTCAGTCGAAAGAAAAGTAGTATAAATATGTACAACGGTATTCTATTTGATGAGGGAATTTAATACCAGCCTGTGACCAGAAACTACTGTTCACGACTGTACACGGAGAGCGAGAGAGGGTCAGGGAGGAGGAGGAGGAAGAAGGGGGACGGGAAGTGTTGTGGAGGTGAAAGTTGTTGTTGTTGTGAGTGTCTGTCTGGTTATTCCTGGCCATCTTTATATTCTGTAGCCACACCACACACTACTACATCACCTCACTATAACCATACCACAGTACAGTACACCATACCACAGTACAGTACACCACATCATCTCACCACACCATACCACAGTACAATACACCACATCATCTCACCACACCATACCACAGTACAGTACACCACACCACACCACATCACCACACCACACCATACCATATCACTTCACTACATCACCCTCACTACACCACACCACAGTTTACCACACCACACCCCCTCATCACTGACACTACACCACCACAACAACATCACTCATCTCCACTATACTAAATTGCACACACACCACAACAACACAACACCTATCCCACCACACCACACCACACCACGACACTACACTACACTATACCACACACTTAAGTCAATCATCCCTGTGTTGTCTGTCGCTCACATTGTGTGTGTGGTGTGTGTGTGTGGTGTGTGTACCACCTCGTCTGACCTGGCTACTTCACTTACTATTTGTGTGTGTATGTATGTTGTGTGTGTGTGTGTGAGTGTGTGCCACCTCGTCTGACCTGGGCCACTTCACTTATATCCTATTCACTTGACACCTTCACAACACGACATGTGAGGTCACACAGGCACGACACCTGGATAACAAATCAAACCTTTACACATACGTATACATTGGACACACTGATGCAACTCTCACTCAGGTAACCCTAATGTGTGTTTGTTTACATTCTCCTGAAACACATGACTGATACTTTGAGCTTTTATTATGACATCTACATGACTAAAATAATCCTATAACATCCTCTCATTAATTGTCTGATACGTAGCAAAGTAGCCTATGATACTAACCCGAGCAACGACTTCTTATACTGTATAATTGTACTTATAAACATTCTTATTCCACACACATACGAGCATCTATTTATCTGCTGACTAAGATGGCGTTTATGTATGCTATTGTAAGGCCATGAATAGGTTGAGAGAGAGAGGAGAGAGAGAGAGAGAGAGAGAGAGAGAGAGAGAGGAGAGAGAGAGAGAGAGAGAGAGAGAGAGAGGAGAGAGAGAGAGAGAGAGGAGAGAGAGAGAGGGAGAGAGAGAGTGTGTGTGTGTGTGTGTGTGTAGGGTCGGGACACAGACATACTACAGTGGTCGTCGTAATGGAACTATACACTTCATTGTACTACCTGGGTGGTTGTTGACATAGACAGTATAATGGAAACGTATGTAAACAGTTGGGGCTGTATGAATATGTGACGTCATTGTATAGCCTCTTCACTCCCTGCTCTCCTCCTGCACCAGACACCGAACGACTAAGAGTACAGAAGGAATCACAAACCCCTAACCATTCTCTATGTTTAAGGAGAGATTCTCTTGTTAACTGGTAAATTGGAGGGTTACTGGATTCCTCCAGACTATGCCACGAGATAGATTCCCTATTAGTACCATTGATGGCGTTTGCTTCCCTCCAAGTCGGTGATAATGTAAAACGATTTTTCCCCTGTACCTTTATTGTGTGTTTTCTACCCTAGACTAACCTGGCTCACAGTCTTGTTAGCGGGCAGACAGACAGGCAACCAGGGAGGGAGGGAGGCAGAGAGGCAGGAGAGTTGACAGCTGGCTAAGTCATCCTGTCTCAAGCACTCTCTCCACCACCACCAGGCCTCTGTACTGTATTCCCAACTCTCTCATGCTACGGGGAATTATTTTTTTTCTGGAGTAGCGTTTCCTTATACTGAATGAAGTAAAGTAAGACTGGGTCGGGTTAGGTCCAGCAAGGGAATAGGCCTACTTGGTGAGATTAAGGGAAGAGTCTCTTTCCGGTAAATTGGAAGGCCTCTGATTCCCTCCAAACTATAGTGCCAGACAACAGATGCCTTCATTAATACTAATAAGAGCTCTGATACATGGCATAGTTTGGAGGAATCAGATACCTTCCATTTCACCAACAAAAGAATCTCTCCTTAAGTGACGTCAGAGTTAATCAAGTTGGATATCACGAGGACTAACCTGTCCTTCCTATTTGTTAAAAGAAGATTATACCACTGACAGAACTACAAATCAAACCCACATTGGGTTGAACGATTACACATACATCTTGAGAGTCTTGGTACGGTTGGGGTTATGGATTTCAACCATGTAACTGAGGTCATCCTGTATGAGTTCGAGTCCCGGTAATGTCAAGGGTTGTTTTCTGGTGTGTGTGTGTGTGTGTGTGTGTGTGTGTGGAAGGAGAGCATAGAGAGGAAGAGAGAGAGCTTCCATGTACAGTAACCTACCATACAAGACTTGGGAATAATACCCACGCCCCCCCCCCCCCCCTGGCCTGCTCTACCCTGCACACACAGCGACCTTCAGAGCGTCCTGATGCCCACGCAGTGACCAAACAGAGTGGTGTGGTGGGCAGCGGTGGGGGGGAGGGAGATGGGGAGGGGCAGGGCAAAGGTAGTTAGTATTCTGAGGCTGCGTCACCACCACCACCAGCCTCTCTCTCCCTCTGCTCATGAGGCCCCACACAAGAGGAGAGGGGACTTTAGGGTTTACAAGCAAAAAAGCAGGTATGTACATTCAGTGGTGGGGCATTCCGAGTTGGCTTTGTTCTTTACTTTCGAGGCTTTTTAATCAAGTCAGCTAAAACATGACTGGGAATAACACACACACACACACACACACACACACACACACACACACACACACGAAAAAAAAGATAAAATATGAATATATTGAACATACAACCATCAGATTGGGGAGGAATTTTGTCGTAGGTTCAGGATGTTCAGAGGATAATGACCTCAGCATAACATGTCTCTCTCTATAGGGGAATGAAGGTGAGGAGAGAGGCTACAGAGAGGCCAGGAGAAAAGAATGGTGTGTGGGCAAGGAAGAAGGGGTGGAGTAAAGTGAAGGAGGGCAGCGAGGGAAGGAGCAAGATCCATATATTGACTGACTGGTTGTATCAAGGAGAAGGAAGGAACAACAACAGGTGTGGGCGAGTGAGGAAAGGCAGAAGACGTGGGAGGCCAGGCAGAGTGCAGATCTTTCATACCAATACATTTCTCGGTTACGTAAGTCTTAGTTATTACATATTTTTTTACTTGTTGCATAATTGAGGCCTCAAGGTCAATAGAAAATGTTCCTTCCTCCCCAAGTGATGTTTTTGTTTGTACAGTAAATGGATAACAGGGAAATGGGATGATGGTGGTGATGATGTAAAGAATATAATTATGTACAGTATGTTACGCTGATCATTCGTCATAATAACTGTAACAAAAATGACTGCAAAGAACCTCATCCCAAACCCACACCAACCTTGAAAATAATAGACTCACACCACCTACTCATCAAACCTCATCCTTAACTCACACCAACCTTGAAATAGACTCACACCAACTGCTCATCAAAAGTTCATCCCTAAAACCCACACCAACTTTGAAATAGACTCACACCACTGCTCATCAAACCTCATCCCAACCCACACCAACTTTGAAATAGACTCACACCAACTAATCATCAAACCTCATCCCATTACGGCACCAACGTTAGAGTGACAACACATTAGTGACACCTGAGACGTCACAGATTGGCGAGAAAGGGAGAGATTCATGTAGACAACACCTACAGTATACGGTACGGCAGCACACACACACACACACACCACACTTGTTGTTTGCCCAGTTTCGGAAGCCTCGACAAAAACAATCACTAAGAAAACTTTATTAAGGGGAGGTTGTTTTGTTGGTGAATTGGAAGGTCTGTGATTCCTTCATACTAGGCCATGAAACAGATTCCCTATTAGTACCATTGAAGGCGTCTGTTTCTGGTTTAGTTAGGAGGAATCAGTGGCCTTTCCAACTTACCAACAAGATAATCTCCCCTTAAAGAAATTATTCATTCAGAACTCGAGGGAATTTTCAAAAATATTTTAAGGTGAGACTGAAGCTTCCACCTCAAGGTTATATTTATATACCCGTCTCAACTGTGGACTGCATTCCTTACGGTATAATAATATTTGACGCAATTTTGTCACTCCTTCCGACCTTAAACTTGTACTGTACTTCACATACCTTCATTCATTCGTGCACAGCCTATGTTGGATTAAATTACACCAGAAAACACACTGAATGCGATTAGTGTAAATAAATTTGATACGATAATCTTAAACTGTAAAACCTCAAAAAAAAAAAAAAAAAAAAACTGTTAGATATAATAAGCAACAGCAATTACATAATGTTGACGTCAGGAGGAGGAGAAGGGTTGAACAATTACTATACAAAGATTCACTAGCAAAATGAACACCCTGACTACAATAGAGGTGAAGACTGTGTGATAGAGGTGAAGACTGTGACGAAATATATAAAATAAGACAATATTGCCCGTTATAATAATGAATGCGAGTTCTGCTCTGGGATGATTTAAGGGGTCAGTATACTTTTGGTACATTAGAGAGCCTTACAAGATTCCTCCAAAGTATATACCGGTACTCCAGACAACAGAAAGCATATTAACAAAAATAATGGTGGCTTGTTGTTGCTTGGAATAGATTGGAGGAATTGATTGCTGCTCCAGATTTACCAACACTGTGATTTAAGCTTAGTCATGTGGGAGATTTCAACGCCATCAGCTAAGAAGCCAAGATATACACACCTGACTCTTCACATACACTGGTAGACACTCTATACACATTGTTAGTCACACACACACACACATACACACACACACACACACATAGACATACACACACACACGGTAATCGATTATATATATACACACACACAACCCACGGTAATCTATTATATACACACACACCCACGGTAATCTTTTATGTACACACACACACACACAACACACATGCACACACACGGTAATCTATTATATACACCACACCCACGGTAATCTTTTATGCACACACACACACACACACATGCACACACACGGGTTTCCCCTCCTCATCCACACACACACATACGGTCCATTTTTTTTTTTTTTCAGCACACGCCCCACACGTCTGAGATAACCAACCCATTGCGGATAATTCTGGTTCCATTGACACAGTGTGGGTGAGGAGGAATGTGTTGGTGCGTGGGTAAACCAAACCATATCAGACCAACGTGAGGTAATGATGATAAGCTACCTCGGTTTATTTTTCGTTTCCTGGTGTTGGTTGTGGTGTTGGTGGTGGTGTTGGTTGTGGTGGTGTTGGTGGTGGTGGTTTTGGTTGTGGTGGTGGTGGTGGTTATTGGGGTTTAATTAATGCCTATCGACTTCGTAATGGTTGTTAAAGGGGTAATCAAGTCCTAGTAAATCTGGAGCCACTGATTTCTCCAAACTAATCCAAGCAACAGCACATCAGTATATTCGTTCACCTGGTCCTGAAGTTCCCCTGGTATAGTTTGGAGGGATATGAAGCAGCTCTAATGTACCAAAACTGTATAACCCACCGTTAATTAAGGCGATGTAATTGTAGAGTGATAAAG
>JAWQEG010006711.1:37500-51622 GCA_033782935.1 Petrolisthes cinctipes | reverse complement strand
CCTCCTCCTCCCTCCTCCTCTTCTCCCTCCTCCTCCTCTCTACCATTCCGTATCTGAGGTAACATTTCAATCCTCACATTCTTCTCTTTTCCTCCAGTTCAGTTTTTTCTTCCCTCCTTCCTTAGTCCAGAATGTCCTTCATCATTTCGTTCTCTTTCATCCTCCTTTCACACTTTCCTTCCTTCCTTCCTTCCTTCCTTCCTTCTTGCTTTTCCCAACTCAATTTCTCCCCCCTTTTCTCTGTTTTTTTTGTTCTTTGTTGTTCTTTTCTTCTCTTAGTTTTCTCTTCTCTTTTTTCTTCCTTGGTTTTTCTTCTTTATTTCTTCATTTGTTCTTTCCTTCCTTTCTTCCTTCCTCCCTTACCCAGGACTTGTGTGTCTGCTTCCCTCTTTTTCATTACCTCCCTCCTTTCTTCCTCCTCTCCTTCTCTACTTTCTTCCATATTCCTCTCTCCTTCGTCCCTTCCTCCTTTCCTTCCAAGAATCTCACTCCTTTCCCTTCCTCTTATCCCCTCCTCCTTCTCCTCCTTCCTTCCTCTTCCTCCTCCTACTTCTCCTTCTTCTTTTATAAACTAAGCAACCATCTCTCCTCCTCTCTTTCATCCCTCCATCTTCCTCTATACTCTTTCCTCTTATCATCATTCCTCTCTCTCACAAATTTCTCCTTTATCTTTCTCCTCTTTTCATTTTCCTGCTTTCCTCTCCTCCTACCTTAACCTTTTTCCTCTCTCTCCACTTCTTTTCCTCCCATTTCCTTTCTCTTTCTTTCCCTCTCTCCTACTCATCTCTTTCTCTCTCTGTCATCATCTTTTCTCCCACTGCCCATTCTCTTCCTCCTCTTTCTCCCTCTATTTTTCTCTATCTTCTTTCCTCTATTATCATTTCTCTCTCTACCTCCTCTTTTCATTTTCCTGCTTTCCTCCTCCTTTCTTTACCATCTTCCTATCTATCTTCTGTTATCTCTTTCCTTTCCTCTCCTCTTCCTATCCCTCCATCCATTTCTCCCTTCCTCCCTTCCTCTTTCCTCTTTCTTCCTCCCTTCCCCATCTTCTTTTCTCTCTCCTCTCCTCTCCTCTCCTTTCCTTAACCTCATCTCCTTCCTTTCACCTCTTCTCTTCTCCTCTTCTCCTCTCGTTACCTCTCCTTTCCCCATCTTCTTTCCTCCTCTTCTCCTCTCCTTTCCGTTCCCTCATCTCCTTCCTTTCCCCATCTTCTCCTCTCCTTTCCTTTCCCCAATCTCCTTCCTTTCTCCATCTTCTTTCCTCGTCTCTTTCTCTTGCCTCTTCTCTCCTTGCCTCGTTCCTCCCTGGGCTCCTTAATGGGTCACTTGGAGGCGACTGGCAGGCCACTAACGAAGGCCCTGGGATGGCTCACCTCTGTCCTGGGCTCTATGGCTTAGGCAGGCAGGCAGGCAGGCAGGCAGGTAAGGAGAGAGGAAGGGAGGGGAAAGGGAGGGCAGGTAAGGAGAGGGGAAAGGAGGGCAGGTAAGGAGGGAGGAAGGGAGGGTAAGGAGAGAAGAAGGGAGGGGAAAGGGAAGGCATGCAGGCAGGCAGGTAGGTAGGTAAGGAGAGAGGAAGGGAGGGGAAAGGGAGGGCAGGTTAGGAGATAGGAAGGGAGGGGGAAAAGGAAGGCAGGTAAGAAGAGAGGAAGGTAGGTAAGGAGAGAGGAAGGGAGGGGAAAGGGAGGGCAGGTTAGGAGATAGGAAGGGAGGGGAAAAGGAAGGCAGGTAAGGAGAGAGGAAGGGAGGGCAGGTTACGAGTGAGATTGGTAGGGGCAGGAAGGTAAGGAAAGAGGAAGGTAGGCAGTAGGGGAAGGAAAAAGGTGGGTAGGTAGTGAGAGAGGTAGGTAAGTAAAGATAGAGGTAGGTAGGCATGAAGGTAGGAAGGAGGTAGGTAGGAAAGAGGGGAGGCAGGCAGGAAAGAGGGAGGGGAGGGAGGTAGGAAGAGTGAGGAGACGGATAGGCAGGGAAATAAAGTAGGTATGTAGGTAGGGAGTAGGGTAAGAGGGTAATTAGGAGAATAGGAGGTAGTGAAAGAGTTGCATTATGTAGGTAGGAAGGTAGGTAGGTAGTAAGCAGGCAGGTAAGTAGTGGGGAAGGTAAGCAGGCAGATAAGAAGATAGGAGGAAATGATGTCAGGTAGTAGGTAGGTAGGTAGGTAGGTAGGTAGGTAGGTAGGTAGGTAGGTAGGTAGGCAGGCAGGCAGGTAGGTAGTCAAGGGAGAGGGAAATACTGAGTTAGATGGGCAGGTAGGCAGGCAGACGGGGATCAGTACGTGTGTGTGTGTGTGTGTGTGTGTGTGTGTTCAGAGAGAGAGAGAGAGAGAGAGAGAGAGAGAGAGAGAGAGAGAGAGAGAGAGAGAGAGAGAGAGAGAGAGAGAAGGGGAGGGGGTGGTGAAGGTGAGGAGCTGGGACCAAGGGACCTTCGTATCTTTATATAATCACCGTATTTAACACAGTCTTATCTTCCCTCCAGGGCTGGTGGTGGTGTGGGGGGAGAGTGGAAGGGAGAGAGGGCAAGGGAGAGAGAGTGGAAGGGAGAGAGTGGAAGGGAGAGAGAGTGGAAGGGAGAGAATGGAGAGAGAGAGAGTGGAAGGGGAGAGAGGGGAAGGGAGAGAGGGGGAGAAGGATGGAACGAGGAGGAGAGGGAAAAAAAAAAAAAAACGCTGGATACTCACTCAGAACATAAGAAAAGAATTTATACACAATAAAAAAAAAACACTGAGTCGAGCCAGAAAGAAAAGAAAAATAGCGAGTGAAAGCATGCAAAATATTCTATGTGGAGTCACGAGAAACAGTAGAACAAATCTTTCGTTAAAGTATATACGATGGTTGGTGGTGGTGAAGGGGTGGGGGTGGGGGTAAAGGGGGGGGGTTGTGGTGGTAGGGGCTGGTGGTCTATCTATCACCCCCGATTCTCTTCTCTCTCTAAATATAAAAACTCGCTACAGCTGCATTTTATTTTTTATTTCGGGGCAACTATATTTTTTGGGTCAGGCGTTTTTTGTTCTTTTGTTCTAAAGCCACACTGCCAGTCATATCTTTTCAAAGTTCACAATGGGTGCTACCTGCCGCAGCCTCTATTATTCACTTAAGGTGAGATATTCTTGTTGGTGAATTGGAAGGCCTTTATGTGATTCCTCCAACCTAGGCCACGAGATAAAAGATTCCCTATTAGTACCATTGAGGGCGTCTGTTTCCTGGCATAATTAGGAGGAATTAGTAGCCTTCCAATTTACCAACAAGAGAATCTCCCTTTAATTAAGCTTGGCAGTAAAGATGTGTGTTGATAATTGAGTTCCATTTTATTGCCCATTCGTAAGTTGTTGTGAGGTGAAATGAATCCATCACAAGGAAGGCTAAATTTATATCACATTATCATTTTATTTTTTTCTTGGTCAACGATGTAATTAATGCCTTATAAAATTTTAATGTTGATATTTTTATTTTTATACAGAGTCCTCACTAACTCGGGAACAATTGTGTAAAGTAGGTAATATTTTTTGTTACTTTTAGTTCGTCAGATAATACATTGCTTTGACTGATATAGAATTTTTATAGTAACAGAAGATGAGACATATTATCCAAGTATTATAATATGTACAGTGAGAGATGAGTTTACTTGCTCTGTTTGTGAAGGAGTTTTCTTTATCATTTATAACAAAAACGGGATTCTTGTGGAAACTGTACGCATATATGTATTTCAGCATCAAGTGTCGAAGATTATTTTGTTTACCTTAAATAAATCACGATCGCACACGCTCGCACATTCATTCACACTCATATTCACACACGTACACACATTCACATATATACACACACAGGTACACGCACACACACCTTCACACTCATACACACACACACACACACACACACGCACGCACACACACACACACACACATACACACACACACACACACACACACACACATTTATATTCATACACACACACACACACACACACACACACACATTTATATTCATACACACACACACACACACACGTATACACACACACACGCACACGCACACACGCACACGCACACACATTTACACTCATATACACACATACAAGCACACACACGCCAACGCACGCACACACACACACACACACTCACACACACACACACACACACACACACACACACACACACACACACACACACACACACACACACACACACACACACGTACACACACACACACGCACACCCACACTCATATACACACACTCACGCCAACGCACACACGCACAACAGGGCCTAACAAAATAGAAAACAGCAACATAAGAACAACAGAAACTAATAAGAGCCGAACGAAATTAAACAAATAGAAACAACTGATGAACAATGATCAACAGAAACAAACAGAACCAACTGGATAACAATACCATTCATTACAAAGGAATACAAAGAAATACAAAAGAGGCACAGACAACGAGAGAACTGGTTATCATATACAAGGTTACCTGGTTATCTACATCTAAACCAAACTACAGGAAGAGTAACTGCAATATGAATAACGTAACAGAAACATAACAAAATCACCAAAAATAACAACAACAACAACAACAAAAATAATAACGTGAAATGAATAGCACAAACCAGCTGGTGAACAATGGTGTGAAACAAACACACAGACAAACAAACAGAGCCAAGTGCAGAACATTAACATTAAGGGACCATCCGTGTGATGTTGTTGTCAGAAAATTGGAGGTAAATGAGTCCTTCAAATATTGCCACGAAACACTATGTACCTATATGAAAGGAATTTGTTTCGTGGCATGTTTAGAAGGAATCAGAAGCATCCAATTTTCGTACACGATCACAGGGTCCTTAACGAAACGCGACAAACTCCTAGAACAAGAACAATACGGAAACAAACTGAACAAGATGAAGAAAACTCGAAGGGACAAATATTTGAGGGGTCCACATGAGGCAGGGTGGGAAAGTTCATAAGTAAAGAGTAAATCTGATTAGCTGGGCAGGCAGGCAGGCAGGCAGGCAGGGAAAGTTTGGCAGGTACGAGGGAGTGGGAGGAAGGTAGGTAGGAGAGAGGGGAAGGTAGGTAAGAGAGAGGTGAAAAATGTAGGGAAAGGGAGTGGGAAGAAGGTAGGAATAGGGAGAGAGAAAGCAGAGCCTAGGAAGTAGAGGGAAAGCAGACAGAAAAGAGGGGATGAAGGTGGGGACAGAGAGGGAGAAAATGGCAAAGAGAAAAAGGGTAGTCAAGGAAGGTAGGAAAGGGGGAGACAGGGTGACAGGCAGGCAGGAAGGCATGCAGGGAAAGGGAAACATTATGGGCAGGCAGGCAAGGGGATTCAGTCAGCAAAAGATAGGGATTATTTGGCAGACACAGTAAAGTGGTGAGGCAGGCACTGGAGTCATAGCTCTGGAAAGTTAGGAAGGTACTGAGGTGTCAGGCAGGAGGGCACGGAAGACTCATACGTGGGCGAAAGATTGAGGCAGGAAGGCAGGCATATATAGGGAAGGTCAGTTAGGCAGAGGGAAGACAGGAAGGTATGGTGTTGGTAGGCAGTTATCGGAGGCGGAGTCGGTCACCCAGGCAGGGAGGTAGGCAAGCAGGGAAGTAATATAGGTAGGCAGGCAGGTAGGAAGGCAGGTGGGCAGGAAGGCAGGTAGGCAAGCAGGTACAGGTGCATGAATGAGAGAAGCTGGAGGAAAGGAGAGAGGAGGAGGAGAATATGGGTTAGACTTGTAGAGGTGAATGTGAGGGAAAGGGAGAATAGAATGTGTGTGAGAAGAAGAAAATGTAAGGGAGAGAGGGAGAGTGTGTGTGTGTGTGTCAGTGAGAAACGGATGGAAATGTGAGAGTGGAGGAGGAAAATTTGGACGAGTAGGAGAAAAATACGAGGAAGGAGGAGATAAATTAATTTCGAGGGAAATGGAGGGAAATTTGAGGGATAAGCAATTAATTAGTATGAGGGAGGTGGCAAAAGGGAAGGAGACTGAAGTAAATATGAGGGAGGAAGAATGTAGTAAACTTGTGGGAAGGAAAATAAAGTAAATTTGAAGGAAATTGAAGTACATTTGTGAGAAAATGAAGCAAATTTGAGGGAGAATAAAGTAAATTTGTGGGAGAATAAAGTAAATTTGTGGGAGAATGAAGTAAAATTGTGGAAGAGAAAATAAAGTAAATTTAAAGGAGAATGAAGTAAATTTGTGGGAAGGAGAATGAAGTAAATTTGTGGGAGGGAGAATAAAGTAAATATGAGGAAGAATGAAGTAAGGATGAAGGAGACTGAGGTAAATATGTGGCTTAAGGAGGAAAAAGGTTAATGGATCCGTCAAGCTTAAGCCATACAGCCATACTGAAGTGAAACGAGAGCGCTAACCTTTCCTCATAAGCTGAATATATACGGAGGGGGAGAAGGAGGAGGGGAAAGGAGGGGAGAGGGAGAAGGAGGAGGAGGAAGGGGAGAGGGAAAGGGGGATGGAGGAGGGGGAAGGGGAGAGAGAGAGTGGGATGGAGGAGGAGGAAGGGGAGAGGGAGAAGGGGAGAAGGAGAGGGAGATGGAGGAGGAGGAAGGGGAGAGGGAGAGTGGGAAAGGAGGAAGGGAGGAGGAGGAGGAGGAAGTGAAGATAAAGGAAGTGAAGAAGGAGGAGAACGAGGAGAGGGAGGAAGAAATAAAGGAGGAGGAGGAGGAAGAGGAAGTGAAGGAGTTGGGAAAGAGGAGGAGAAGGAATACAAAGGAAGTCAAACAGCAGCAAACTAATAGATTCTTAAGATACTGTTTGGGTCTAAGCTACTAACGACTAATAGAAAGAAAGGATAGAAGGATAAAATTATAGAAGAAGGATAAAAGGATAAAATTAAAAATGAAGGATAGAAGGATAAAATTAAAAATGAAGGATAGAAGGATAAAAATATAAATGAAGGATAGAAGGATAAAATTATAAATGAAGGATAGAAGGATAAAATTAAAAATGAAGGATAGAAGGATAAAATTATAGAAGAAGGATGAGAAAAAGAAGGAGGAGCAGGAGAGAGAGGAGAAAAAAAAATGGAGAAAAAGAAAAAAGAAGGAGACAGAGGAAAAGAAAGAGAAGGAGATGAAAAAGAAGAAAGAGGAGAAGGAAGAGCAGCAAAAGGAGGAGAAAAATTACTTGGCAAGATGCAGAAACTGTGTAAGAAAGATAAGATGGGCGAGCGAAGTGAGGACGTAGTGGTAAACGGACTAAGAGAAGGAGGAAGAGGAAGAAGAGGAGGAAGTGGAAGAAGAGGAGGAAGAGGAAGAGGGGAAGGAGGAGGAAGAAGAGGAGGAGGAAGAAGATGAGGAGGAGGAAGAGGATTATGGGTGTGATAAAGAAGGCAATGAAGGAAAGGATAATATGGAAGGAAGAGGTGGAAAACGAGCCGGAGAATAAAGAAGTAAAATGAAAAAGTATATTCTGAGATGGTGACGTCTGATGGATATGAATTATGCAAGGAAGGATGGATAATCACGTGTAAAAGAAAGGACTCAGAGGTGTAGAAAGAGATTAGGGTATGTAGGAGAGGCCTAGTGTGTGTAGGGAAGATACAGGTGTGTGTAGGAAAGACTTATGGTGGTGGGAAGGAAAGGACTAAGGAGTGTAGGTCTCGTGTGTATGTTTGTGGGTAGGTATTGCCTGTGGGTATGTGGGTAGGTATTGTCTCGTGTGTGTAGATGTTACCGAAAGTGATGTAAACTGTACATAATTCTATCTCTTCATCCTTGGGTTAAAATATGGATTCCCCCATCATCCAACTCGTGTGCAGACGAATGGAGAGCACCTGCCAAAAATGTGTAAGGGATATATAGCTACCTCGAGGATTGAGAGCGTGGAAAGGAAGACCAAAGAAAAGTGGGTTAGTGTGGTAATCTCCAAAGACAAATAATAATAATAATAATAATAATAATAAAAAAACTATCAGGGGATCATCTGTTGTGGATACATCGGAGGACTACTGATTCCTTTAACTATACCAGGAAACAGATAAGTGCTTCTGTGTATGAGTAGGAATCTGTTTTGTAGCATAGTGTGGAGGAATCAGGAGCTACAACTTTTGCCCATAACAGAAAATCTGATGAAACGTGTCATCTATTGTGGGAAATGGAATGTTACTGAGTCCTCTAAAGTATGCCGGGAAACAGATTAGTGCCTCAATGTAATGTAGGTACGGGTAGGGGATCTGTTTTGTAGCACAGATTGAAGGGATCTATAGTTCTCCAGTTCATCAAAAGGAGATGTTCACCTTGGAGGACGCCGGGTTGTAACTTTACTATTGTCATTATCATATTTCACCTTCAGATAGGGGTTTCATGTCTAAGTGATCATTTCACACACACACACACACACACACACACACACACACACACACACACACACACACACACACACACACACACACACACACACACACACACACACACACACACACACACACACACACACACACACACACACACACACACACACACACACACACAACATATGCATACACACACAAACACACACACACACAGTAGCTTACCCTGCTCAGCTAAGCGCCACGAGACAACGCCGAGCTAAAGTTAATCCAGATTTTTAGATTCGAAAGGGAGAGAGAGAGAGAGAGAGAAAGAGAGAGAGAGAGAGTGAGAGATAGAGAGTGGTAGGGTGACGGAGTTAATCCTGAGCTCCACCTCTGTACTGCACATTGAACCTGCCACTGACGGACGGACGGACGGACGAGGCAAATATGGGGATTAACATTTTTCTTATGGGATTTCATCAAATGGAAGAACCAAACTGGTATTAAGTCATTTCGAAACACCAAATAAAAATATAGAGTTTCTTTCAATGGAATTTCATTTGTGGATGGAGCAATTAAGAATTTATATACTGTTTTTTTTTTTTTTTTTTTTTTTTTTTTTCAGTATCTTTTGTCGAGTGGAAGAAGAAAATCGAGTGTCTTTTCCAGTTAATTTCCCAGGGTGGATGAGCCCAAAGAAGAATCAAGCTTTTATTCTCGGTAATGTGTGGAGACAGAGGACCCGTATAGGAAGGAAATAATAGAAGATTTATCTCTAAAGTGTCAGCAAGTGGCAGTATAAGGAGATACTCAAGATGGTAAAATTAAACAGTTCAATAATAATAATAATAATAACAATAATCTATAATAATAATAATAATAATAATAATAATAATAATAATAAATATGATAATAATAATAATAATAATAATAATAATAATAATAATAATAATAATAATAATAATAATAATAATAATAATAATAATAATAATAATAATAATAATAAATATGATAATAATAATAATAATAATAATAAATATGATAATGATAATAATAGTGATAATAATAACAGTAATAATAATAATAATAATAATAATAATAATAATAATAATAATAATAATAATAATAATAATAATAATAATAATAATAATAATAATAATAATAATAATAATAATAATAATAATAATAATAATAATAATAATAATAATAATAACAATAACAATAATAATAATAATAATAATAATAATAATAATAATAATAATAATAATAATAATAATAATAATAATAATAATAATAATAATAATAATAATAATAATAATAACAAAAACAAAAACATCATCATCATTTATATCACTATTATTACTACATGCATATTGTCCTTTAGATATACATACCAATTGAGCAAATAAATCACAATTGTTAATACCAGGAATGATAGGGATTAATGAATAATGCTGTGAGGGGGGATGGTATATGAATGGGGTGTGTCTGTGTTTGTTCTGATTGTCTCGCATTGAGTCGATAACCAGTTCACAGGGATTATGTATTTTTCACAGGGGTTCATCAGAGAGAGAGAGGAGGGGGGGGGGAGGAAATAGCTAGCTCATATGTGTATTATATATATATATATATATATATATATATATATATATATATATATATATATATATATATATATATATATATATATATATATATATATATATATATATATATATATATATATATATATATATAGAATATCAATATTTCTGATTAAGTTTGAACACAAGATCCTACGACAAGATGGGACTAAAATGGTAATAGAATTTGGTAATAAATATCTATGAAGGACATCTGGCATCAACAAAATAGAGGCTACTGATTCCTCCAATCTACGTAACAAATCAAACCCCATACTTGTAGTGAGAATCTAATCCGTTTCCGGGCATAACCTTAGTGTTGAAGGAATCAGTAGGTCTCCAGTTTACCGAGAACAAATGACCACCTTAACAAGACAAACACAAATGCAGTTACCCTTATAGATGTTGGGGTTCTTGGTGCTTCTAACCCTGAACCAAATGATTAGTATTACGGTTCAGTTAGTAAGATCTCTCAAGAGGGAGCAACTAGCCACGTGCACTCCAATAACAAATGGAAGATACATAATGGTGAATTGGAAACGACCTTTTTCTACAGTTTTCTGGCAGCATCACAAGTTTCTTAATTATCCTAATGGGAGTGAGTACCATTTTGCTGATGACTTGGAGGTGATTATTTACTTCATGCTATGCCACGAAACGGCAAGTATGCAAAGGGAGTCCGTTTCCTGACATGGTTTGGAGGAATCAGTAGTTTGTAAATCGTCTAAAACAAACTACAGCCTTTAGCCTTTGAACACATACAGCTGGACTGAAAACTATCCATTGAACAGGTATACAATTTGCTTTCGTTTCCGCTCTACCGAACTATGTTTAATTAAGGGGTTAAAATCAAAGCGTAGATATGGAGGAAAACTGATTCCTCCAAACTATGCCAGGGAACAATCTATCTCAGTACACGAGCATAGGAAACAGTTTTGTAGCTGAGTTTGGAAGCTTCAGTAGACTATCCCGGCCCCCACCATGCACTACCACCAACAATACATTATCCCCCCCCCCCCGAATACATAATGTTATTGCCGTGTGTATTGAAGGCCTCTGTCCATCCTTCGACCTGCCTCCGTCATTGAAATGCAGTGTGTTCAAACATCTGAAGTGAATTGGCTCTTCATTAAGGATCTTTTGTTACTTCATTAACCTGGGGAGTTTGATTATTATAGGCACGTAATGCAATATGTCTGTATATTTCATGTGTGTGTGTGTATGTTTGTGTTTGTATATGTGTGTGTGTATGTGTGTGTGTGTATGTGTGTGTGTGTGTGTGTGTGTGTGTGTGTGTGTGTGTATGTGTGTGTGTGTGTGTGTGTGTGTGTGTGTGTGTGTGTGTGTGTGTGTGTGTGTGTGTGTGTGTGTGTGTGTGTGTGTGTGTGTGTGTGTGTGTGATTAGCCTACAGGTATGTGCATGTGTGTGAGTGTGTGTTTGTAAGTATGCACGTGTATATAATGTGCATTGCTATGTGTATGCTTGTTTTATGTATGGATATTCGTGTGTGCGTCTTGTGTGTACATAATGCATAACCAATTCATAAAATCCGTCAATATTTTAACATCCTTACTTTATATATGACGACTGACCAATTTGTAAACTTTGAACCAATGCACAATAAAACTAAAAGACAGATATCACATAAACAGAAAATGATAAATGAAATAAATAATACAAACGAAATCTGGCAGTAGGAGGCCATCAGATTTAGGTTCTATCCTCCTCAGGGAATATAACTTTTCACCGCCCCACCGTGACTTCAATAGAAAGTAAACTTACTGGAGTCTGAATAAGCACACGGGATAATTCGGAGAAGACGAAACTGGGAGAAGGGGTTTAGAATTCAGAGTGATGGAGGTGGAGTTGTGGGAGGGAGGGAGGGGTGTGGGTGTGGGTGTGGAATCTGAGGCTGCAATGATATATATATATGAGAATGTAAGGAAGGATGGATGGACTGAAGAGAGGATGAGAAAGGGAGGGGAGGAAAGAAAAAAATTAAAGGAAAAAAAAAAAGGGAAGAAGGGAGGAAGGAAGGAAAGAATAGATTAACAGAGGAAGGAAGGAAGAATGGATAGAAGATATAATTATAGGAATATAAAAATCAAGGAAAGAAGGAAGAATATAATGAGGTGTAAAAGATAAAGGAAGGAAAAGGAATAGAGGGATTACTCGAAGAAGGGAAGAAGGAAAGGAAGGAAGGAAGGAAGGAAGCCCCAAAAGAAAGGAAGAGATTAATAATGGAAGGGAAGAAGGAAGGAAAATAATGAAGGGAGGGAGGAAAGAAATGTAGGTAAGGAAGATGGAAGGAAGAAATGAAAGAAATGAACGGGTTAAGTGTGAAATGAAGGGAAGGGAAAAAAATATAATAGAAAGGGAGAAAGGCTGAAAAGAAAAGGAGGAAGGTTGGAAGAAAAGGGAGAAAGGCTGGGAAGGAAAGGAAAAAAAGCTGGAAAGGAAATGGAGAAAGGCTGGGAAGGAAAGGGAGAAAGGCTGGGAAGGAAAGGAAAAAAATCTGGGAAGGAAAGGGAGAAAGGCTGAGAAGGAAAGGGAGAAAGGCTGGTAGGGAAAGGGGGAAAGGCTGGGAAGGAATGAAAAAAATGCTGGGAAGGAAAGGAATAAAGGTTGGGAGGGAAAGGTAGAAAGGCTGGAAGGAAAGGAAAAAAGGCTGGGAAGGAAAGGGAGAAAGGCTGGTAGGGAAAGGGGGAAAGACTGGGAAGGAAAGGAAAAAAGGCTGGGAGGGAAAGGAAAAAAGAATGGGAAGGAAAGGCTGGAAAGGAAAAAAAATAACAGTGGGCAGGAAGGAAGGAAGGAAGGAAGAGGAGGCAAAAAATTACACGAAATGGAGAGGCTGCTGTGTGGTAAACCAGAAAAAGTTTCAGTATATATAAATTATAATATACTGGTTGGCAAGTGTTTTATGCAGCTGAAGTTGGGGTGAGAGTAAATGAGTGAAGGTGAGTTAAGGGAGAGAGGAAGAGAAAGTGAAAGGGGAAGAGAAAGAGAGAGAGAGAGAGAGAGAGAGAGAGAGAGAGAGAGAGAGAGAGAGAGAGAGAGAGAGAGAGAGAGAGAGAGAGAGAGAGAGAGAGAGAGAGAGAGAGAGAGATAGAGAGATTAATAGAGGAAAAGAGAGGGAGCAAGATATATAGATAGATAAATAGAGGAAAAGAGAGGGAGCAAGATAGATAGATAGATAGATAGATAGATAAAGAGAGAGAGAGAGAGAAAGAGAGAGAAGGGGGGGGGGTATGAGCGAAGGAGTTACTGCATGTAGGCAACTGAACTGGAAAGCGAGTGAGTGAATAAAAATGTCGAGGAGAGAGTGAGTATCGGAAATGGATGAATGAGAGGACGACTGAATGCTGGCGAATGAATGACTGAGTAGAGGAATGAATGAATGAATGAGGAAGTGATTGAGAGAAGGACTGAATGCTTGGGAATGAATGACTGAATGAATATATGGAACAAATGAAGAAAGGTAGGGATGAATGTTGGGGGAAAATGAATGATTGAGTATATGAATGAATGAATGAATAAATTTATAAATGGAGGGAATGAATGAATGAAGGAAGAGATAAATTTTGAGGAATGATAAATGAATGAATGAAGGAGGAGATAAATGTTGAGGGAATGAATGATTGAGTAAATGAATGAATTAATTTATAAATGGAGGGAATGAATGAATGAAGGAGGAGATGAATGTTGGGGGGAATGAATGAATGAGTAAGTATCGTTCATGAATTAGTCGTGGTAGTAGTATCTATGTATGAATGAATGAATACCAACTGCAGTCTGAATGATAAAGTAAGCAGAATGAATGGACAAGCCAACACAAGCACACACACACACACACACACACACACACACACACACACACACACACACACACACACACACACACACACACAAGCACCGGACACACACACAAGCACAGACACACACACACACACATAAGCACAGACACAAACACAAACACAGAAGCACACACAAGCACAGACACAAACACAAACACAGAAGCATACACACACGCACACACAGAAGCACACACATATACACAAATATACACACAGAAGAGCTCACTGAGATAACAACACTCGCTCCCCACATTAAATATTACTGAGGACCTTCATTCTTGGAACCTGCTGGCTGGCTGGGTGGGTGGGTTGGAGGGGTAGGGTGGGTGGGGTGAGGGAGTAAGATAGGGTGGGTGGGTGGGTGGGTGGATGGAG
>JAWQEG010006711.1:10000-27500 GCA_033782935.1 Petrolisthes cinctipes | reverse complement strand
ATATTTTTCAAAAATTTGTTGCTGTGATCTGCCTCCTGTGTAGCATTGGATTAAACTGATTATAACTGGGTCAAGGTTTGTACCCAAGAATTCATTCAGAGTAACAGATAGGACGTAGGGTGAACTAATTAGAAATTGTTTCGTTTACAGTCTGTAGTGCGGCAGTTGTCACCTCAGCTGTGGTACGCGACGGAAGGTCGAGTTAAACTGCACCAGGTGACTGTAGCAGTACCTGGATCCTGGAAAACTGATGCCCTTACCTGCTCCCTACCCACACCTCTGGCCACAGCTTCAGCCACCACCGAGGGCCACATCCGTGTGGCTGCCTCACATCCAGTGTTTGGTCCTCGGCCGTGGACACAGCAGAGTCAGGGGTGTGGCCGTCAAGGAGACTTTATTCAACTTGGTGACGACCTGCTGCTGGACGGAGATGATGACTCCCACGCCCTCACTGCCCGCCTTCTCCTGGCTGAGTGGGCAAAATTCAGGTGGGGCGTATTTGACGAGAGAGGACACACACGCGACCCTCTCTATCCGCCCACCTTTCGTCATCCAAGTACTTCCCAATGGGTAGGCACAGGGTGTGCCAATGGGGCGGTGAAGGGCAGCACCTGTGACTCCACCCAGCCAAGCTGCTCCTTCCTACCCCAGCAACACCACAACTCTCACCTCACTTCCTCCGTCCTTGCCTTCCCTGATCTGCCTTCCGTACGTATCTTCCATCAACTCACTTTTTTTTCATTCAATACAGTGTTTTTAGGTGTTAATTTGGGATCGGACTATTGTTTTCATCTCACTTGGAATACCACTTCATCTTTATAGAATCTATACCTCCCAGCAGAGTAAAATGTGACTCTAATGTTATGTCCATAAACATCTACAGTGTAGACTGGAAAACTTAGTGAATTGCCTTCATTATATGGTTGACACTCACCAGATATATAATCTCTACAGTACAGCGCTAGGATGGAACCATTGTCTACAATATACAGGAATTGATATTGGCCCTCTATAAGTCACCAGCTGTATGAATGAAGTTTTACATTAAAATATAACTGATTGGCAAAATCAGGGCTGACGGAACTAACTTACAACCAGCACATAATTTCCCATCATCATCATTATTATGATTGCAGTAATAAGTCGAGCAACAATTAATGGTCATCTGATGCAACAATAATGTGTAGTGTCAGTCCTGCGTGTATATGAGGCGAGGAGACCTTATTGACCGTTGTGTGAGCTACAGAGAATGGGTGGGTGAGTAAATGGGTGAGTGAGTAAATGGATGAGTGAGTAAATGAGTAGGCTTGGTCAACGAATGGATGAGCTCGTGGAAAAGTGAGTGAGGAAGCAGGTGAGTACGTGAGCGTTGAATAATACGAGTTCGTTTGTCTTTACATTATAGATAGTAAAATATTATGATCAAACATACTAAATGATACATAAAAGAAATAAACAAAAGCTGGTGTAGAAATTAGAAGATATAATTCAATACAGTTCCTGGAATAACATTCATTAATCACCTTATAAGGTATATAATATTATAAAGAGGAGCTAGATCCTCTTTCTTGGTACATCAGAGTCTAGACGTAAACCATTCAGACAACATAACAGAGAAAAGACTAAAGCATTTGATGTTGATGATGATAATAATAATAATAATAATGAGGACGAACATTCTGCTATTTCCACGTCCATTTCAATTCCTCCTTTACATTTGACTTCATCTGTTGAATAATGCAATTTTTCTGTAATGTAAAAGTCTGGCGGTAGTTTATGCATTTCATCAAAAACTGGGCAGATATAATTGGGTTAATATAAATAATGTCCAACCTTTGGCTTATAATAGAGATTAACTCCCGCAAATAAAATTTTCTGGTGTTAGGCAGAGAGAATATAAAAGTCGTCAGGTGTTGTGCAGAGCCTAATGGTATTTATCAGAGGTTCTCAAACTTTTCCCCACCACACACTCACTGAAATATCAAAACAATGACCTATGCTTTAAACTCTGTGATATTTATGGCATTATATTATCAACATTTCAGTAAACAATGGGTTGAAATTGCATTGATTTATTGCTGAGATAATTGTTATCTTACTGATTTATTATATTAATATTGAGAGAGTACAAAGCCATGGAATTTATTCTGGTCAGATAAGTATGCTAAAATCAATACTGATTTTGTGCCTCCCCTGAATGAACCTCTCGGAAATCCTTCTGTGTTTGCTTGGGATTTGCAAACTCCAAATTAAGACCCTCTGACATACTTCCATCTGGTATCTTGGTATTGTTAAAATGAATACATAGCTTCACAGACATAATATAATCTCCATAGACTTTTAATAATCAGATGACGTCATTTGCAACTATGGTCAGACGATTATTTCTGTCCTAGGAAAACATTGCTGATGTACATATGCTAAAAATTACATCAGGAACTACAAACACAGCAACTTACAACTCGTGTCATATGCTGTGATTACCGTCAAATGATGTCCACAGGTCAAAGGGGTCATCTGTTTTGAACGAATTGAAAGGTTACAGATTCCTCCAGACTATACTACAAAACAGATCCCCTAGTTTTATAGTGAGAAACCTGCCTGTTTTCAAGCAACGTTTGAAGGAATCAGAGCAGACCTTCCATTCTCCCACAACAAACTAAATATGATCCCTTTAAAGGATTTTGAGATTTTTTTCAGCTCTGTGATAACATTCTGGGGTCTCTCTGATATTCTTTTCCCATTATTCTACCGGTCACACAGGTGCGTAGCTTCTGCAACGAGAGAACCCACATGAGAGCAGCTCCCACCAAGCACAACGCCCTCTGTGACAGTCGCTCGGCCTGGGAGGTGATGATGCAGACGCCGGACTTTGAGGGCAGACCGTAAGTGTTTAGTTGTTGGTAGTTAGGGCCCACTCAGGGGAATGAGGGGTGGGCAGGGGAGGGGATTTGGGGAGCAACGTATGCTTTACCTAATTAGCACCTTATATTGCTTATACAAACAATCTTTAATACTGGCTCATGATCCTGGGTGTGATGAGAGGGAGTAAATCAGCCCTTAGCTTCGTACCCTCTTCACACACACACATACACACACACATACATATACATTATGATCAGACACACGTGCATGTATACACCCAGGTTGTTTAGACCGAGCAGTGGTCTACAACATCACTAAGACCTTAGCCCATTTCCGGTATTCACAGATACACATGGTACAAAGCCCTCCAGTAAACACAATTCGTGTATTGTATTGAAATCATGAATGTGTTTTTAGGGCCAGACGACAAATAAAAACTATATTACTCTGCTGCGTACTATGTAACAAATAACAAGGTTAGACTTCTAATGGGATGGTTGTATTTACTTCTTATCAATATATATATCATTTACCTAGCAGATATCCGTGGCCCAAATCATAACCAGCCCAGGATCATATTTTGAAACAGACTTGATCACTTTACTGTCCGTCATTCTGGAATACTCTATGGTCTTTACCCACCGCGTTTCACTTACTCAGTTGTTTTCAGACCACTGCCGGAGACTAGATCATCATTAACATTCACACATTCACACGTGTGCACACACTGACAAGCGCATGCATACATATGCGCACACGCACGCGCTCACATGCACGTACACTCACATGCACGGATGCGTGAATATGCACACACATATGCAAACACTCACTTCACGACTAGACACCTAGCTGCAGTGAAAAGGAAATGGACATAAAAAAATTTGCGAATATGAAGAAGGAGAACATTTTATTAACTATGATGGAATTAGAACCAGCGAACCGAACAACATTGGAAGGAAGTTATGGAGTTTTGAAATGTCATTTAGTTTTTCGTGTTGGCAGATATAACGATATTTTGTTCCCCAGCTGTACATTAATACAACAACTTGTAATTAACTGCGATCAACAAATGTGAATGAAGAAGTAAAAATCAAGTAAGTAAGAAAGCAAGTAAGCAAGCAAGCAAGCACTGGGAGATGAGTTGAATTTCAGAGCCACCTTAACTGCACATATATCAGGATCCTTTCCAACTACACTGTCATACCCAATTACTGTTCAAGGTATAAGTTTTATTTTCTATCTATCTATGTATCTTTCTCTCTATTTATCTAGATATCTAACTATATACCGCCCTGGGGTATACAAATAAGACGCTATGATAATAATCCGATAGGAACAAAAATTAATATATATACACCCAGTACATCTGTATTAAGCTCTATCACAATTTCACTTTGCATCAGCTATACATTTTCTATTAACCTTCTTCCTCGCCTCTATACCCTTGAGGCATATAATAACCGATATGACTTTCCTCTCTTTATATAACTTGCTTTCCCTTGTTCAGATTTCTATGTTGCTACAATGAATTATTCCCTTCCTTCTCTCTGCCTCGTGTCGTCACGAGCATTTTCATAAACTCTTTCGACCCATGCTTATTCACATACAGAAAAAAAAACAGGTTTTTTAGGAGTTAGACATTTTAAGTTTTCACACAGACTGGTAAGATCAGACACCAGATACTTTGATGAAGCTTTGGTAAATAATTATCGACAGATGACTAAAGCACCAATAACACAGTACAGTATGAGGCACACGTGAGTTGACAACGCAAGAGCTCTATTGCAAATACATTATAACATGAGGAAAGATTTCTTAGCTGCAGCCTTCACAAGTACATAAATCTCTTCCTTACAGTGGACTAGAAGAACCTGGAAATGTGATTGGGGTTATGTGCACATTGAAAGTAAGTCTATTTATTCTTGTTTTTGTTCAGTGTGTTGTCTGGGAATCTGAGTTGGCGTGGTGAGGAGCCTAGGGTACGTCTGGTACAGGTTGGGGGACCACGCTACGTCTTCACCATTGAGGACACAGCCACTATGAACCTTCAGGTGACAATCATTATAAGGAGCAGTGTATTGTATTTTCTCTCATACTAAATTCTTTTTGTGAGAAAAATTACCATTGATTGATTCCCAAATTTCTCATCTTCTCAGTTAAAAATATTGCTGTCGCATATTTTTATAACTAATTAAAGTTAAAAATTCATAGAAATGGGAGTTCTTACATATCTTGTACTATAAAGGTAGAACAGGTAAATACTAAAAGGTTCATTCACATATAATGTATTTATGATGAATAATGCAATTTTGTAACACTTTTATAATACTGTTGGTGACAGCGTCGTTGGGAGTTCCTACGGAAGGCGATGCGACGAGTGGTGGTGTACGACGTGCCTGCCGGGTCTGAGGTGGGAGTGGTGACCTTTCACTCAGAGGGCCGCACTGTGGCACCACTCACAGCCATACAGGGCGAGGAGTCAGACATGAGACAGCGAGTTGGGTCTTCTCTGCCTCGTAACCCATCATCAGTCCAGGAGAGTCACAAGTGTCTGTTGTGTGGGCTGCAGGAAGCAGTTAAGGTTTTAGACACTGGTACCAGGAAGAGTGAAGGAGCTACTGTCATTCTTATTACCACTGGATCTAGTCAAGCATCAGAGACTGAAGTGAGAGACATGGTACGTCTGGCAAAACAGTGGAATCTGCGAGTAGAGGTAGTGCTGTATCCACTGACAGAGAGGCGAGGTGCCCCTGCTGTCTCCCACGGCCTGGGTCCCCTGCTGGAGGCTACCCAGGGCTCCCTTTTCACAGTGGTAGACGAAGGAGTGGGAAATGATTCTAAAGTGAAGATGTTGGTGGCTCTGATGGATGCCTTACTGGCTGCTGTACAAAATGGTGCACCGAACACAGCGTCAGGTGGCCCCGTCCTCATCCACAGTGCAGAGTATCCAGGTGGCATTGCTACTGTGTCCACTGGAATCTTTGCTTTGGACGACTCATTAAGCCCCAACGCTCGATTCTCCATTTACTACTATGACTTAAATCACGTAGGAAATGCAATAGACCTGAGAGCACCGTCAGGACACATGATCTCCGCCGTCAATGTACAGGAGGAGGACGGCGACGTCAACATGATCTTCATCAACTTAGAGATGGCTGAGGTAAGGCTGGATTGAGGAGGATATCTTCTGCTGGGATGCACAGTTGCCAGCAGAACACCCAACTTTTCTCCCTCTGAGTTTAAAACACGGACAAATTAAAATAGTTTGTCATATGCATAATTATGTATATTCATGCATGAATACACCGTCACGAATTTCCATTTTACTATTTTCAGCGTCAGGATAGGGAGATTGGGACGGGATTTTTTCAGGCAATTGTGTATCATCATTTAGGTCTGGATTTACACGTGCAACAAGTTCTGCTAATGAGAATAGAGAAAGAAGGAAAGCGCACATGAAAATGTTTTCTAATTTATTATACGACCCACGTTACCTCACAAAGGCACACATATTTTCCTGTACGGCAGTGTGGTTGACAGGCAGAAGCTAGTTTGTGCAGATGACAGGGTGTGATTAAGCCACTATGTGTTGGCACTCTATTGTATACTTGGCAATGATACGAATAAGCATTTCATGTTGACAAGGTGAGTAAAACGATTGCTACTTCTTGTTGCAGCGTGGGGAGTGGCGGTTCAGGGTGGAGAACAGAGCTGACTCCCACCAGGGTCTCCACGTCCAGGTCACCTCCCGCCGCAACTCGTCCACGGGGCTACAGGTTCGCCTCTGGACCACCGCCTCGGCCCACACCATCACCTCAGCCAGTCCCCCGGTGCTCATCTACGCCAAGGTGTGTGTGGGCACGGCTCCAGTGAGGGACGCGCGTGTGGTGGCAAAACTTCAGAGGCTCGGCACCAACGCCACCGGGAACATGTACCAACCCCTTCTTCTGGAGCTCTGGGACAACGGTGCTGGAGGTCAGTCAGTCAGTCTATCAGTCAGTCTGGCGTTATAATAATTGACATGTATTTAATGTTTCTGAACTGAACATAAACTTCGCGAGTGTTACCCTGGCTCGAGTCATCACACACACACACACACACACACACACACACACACACACACACACACACACACACACACACACACACACACACACACACACACACACACACACACACACACACACACACACACACACACACACACACACACACACACACACACACACACACACACACACACACACACACACACACACACACACACACACACACACACACACACACACACACACACGCACACACATATTATGACTTACAAACTGGCACCCATGCACCTACAAAACTATGGATGGGAGGATCAAGGTGGTAAAAATGATATTGTTGGTTCATCAGAGGGCTATTGATTGATTCGTCCAAACTTGACTACAAAACAACTTCTCTCTTCGAAAACTGTGGTACTTTCTTTTATTTCCTAGTATTGCTTGGATCAATTCAGTGGCCCTTTGAAATTGGTCCATATTATATTGTCTTTTTTTATATTATTTTAGGTTATATTAATTACGGTAATAGGTTAAGTTAGGTTCGGCTGGTCATCACATTTATAGCACGTTTTCTTTTTCTATCCCTTTTTAATTCTTCCTTTACTGCCTCAGCTTGCTTTGATCAGATTCACGGGAGATTAATAAGGTAAGGTGAGTTGAGGTGAAATTAGATCAGGTTAGATTAGATTAGGCTATGTTAGGTTAGGTTAGGTTAGGATAGGTTAGGTTAGGCTAGGTTAGGTTAGGTTATGTTAGGTTAGGTTAGGTTAGGATAGGTTAGGTTAGTCCTTCTTTACTCCATCCAAACAAACTAGCAGAAGAATTGTAAACCTCAGACAACGAGTTGGACGAAGGGGAAAGCCAGAGACTTATTAAGGGACAAAGGAATATGTACAGTCGGCGGCAAATGTCCTGTCGCCACATCTGCCAAGTCATTAAGTAAGTATGGAAATATAAGCTGTAAGGGCTCGTAAACTGGAAAAAAAAACAGAGAAGTATATCAATTTAACCCCTGGATATCGTATTTCTATATGGTGAATGTGTTTATTCGATAATTAACCTTTATGTTATCGTTTAAGAAATGCTGAGTGAGGTCACACGACTTTTGCAGCCGACTGTACTAGTGTGCTATATTTCCTCATCTGTCACACCTCGAGGCCAGGGACACACTCACATGGCGTTGAAAATAATGTTTTGTTTCAATAGTCAATCTCACTGAACATACCACTTCCAATATTATACATAGAGTGTATAGACTCACTAGAATGTATACTGAATGTTTCATGTTATGCAACGCTGATGATACTGTTGTGTGTGCCTGTGTGTGCGTGTGTGTGTGTATGTGTATGTGTGTGTGTTTGTGTGTGAGCGCTTGTACATGTGTGTGTGTGTGTGTGTGTGTGTGTGTGTGTATGTACATGTGTTCGTTACAGACCCAGACGTGACGCGGGGTGACGGGGTATACTCTCGTTACCTGCCTCCCTTGCCTGGCGACCCTCACAGTCGGTACATGCTCAGTGCTGTGGTGGATAACAACGAGGGGCTGGCAGTGGTGGCTCAAGGGCTGCCCGCACGACGCAGAGTGCCCCCACCACCCCGCCACCTGCCCCAGTACCACCACTCAGCCATGGAGGAGTGGGGGGACGAGAGGACTTGTTGTGGGTCCACTTTACATTACCCAAGCGCCCGTAGATGCCAGCCCTTCCTGAGACACCTCACCTGGGGAGTGCTGGAGGTGTCGTCGCCTTCTGATACGTCTCATGATCTCATTCCTCCTTCACGTATCCTGGATCTCCGGGTGGAAGTGAACGACACCATCCATGAGATTATCCTCCGTTGGACGGCACCGGGTGACGATTGGGACAGCGGGCGGGCCCACAGGTACGAGGCGGTGGTGGCGCCTCGGTGGGACCAAGCCAGGGACTTCAGGGGGGACCACCTCACCGGCCTCCCCAGACCACTCCCTGCTGGCACTCTCCACTCCACCAACCTTCACTTCATCAGATACGAAGAGGTATTAACTCTCAGTATCATCCTTCACATTATTACTTTTGTTATCTTATATTTATTCGTATATAGGTGTTATTGACTAATATTCTTTTCAGTTAAAAGGTAATACATTACTGGAAATTAAACTTGCAGAGCTTTAAAAGTACCGTAGACAATGCATAACATGAATGGTAAGATGTGATAAGAAATAAGGTGTGATGTTTGTGATGGCAGCTGTGGTATGTGAGTCTGCGTGCTGTGGACCGAGCTGGCAATACAGGTGAACGAGGCAACATTGCAGCTCTCTGGGTTCCGCGGCCACCCACCACCTACGAGATCACCACCAGGACACACCCAGCCCTCACCACTACAGGTAAACTCAGGCCTCGTATCACAATGGGACGTTTTTCATCCTAGACCTTTGCTATTAATTGTTCTGTTCATCAGGTCCTACTAAATGAGTGCTTAACAATATATAAGATATTTAGAATAAAATAATTCTTTTCAACCGTTATTTATAACAAATAAGCAACAGTATATGTAGTTATCAACTGTGTCAATATGCAACCAAATACACAAAAAAAAACTTGCTTTCTCTCCATCTCTGCTACTTCTGTCTTTCACTCGTACTGAAGGTGTACAACAACCTAAATTAATACTAAATTGTACTAAACTTATACTAATATGTTATACTGCAGGGAACTACGCCATGCCATCAGAGCTTGGTACTGGGCGTCACCTTGGAATTTGGTGGTGGTTGAGTGGTGGGGACGTGGCTGTGTTGGTGGGCAGCCTGGCAGGAGCGGTGGTGGTGGCAGCGGCTGTCACCACCTACTGCTACTGTCACACGCTATCCAGACGCAAGGCGCAGCAGGGAGAGGAGGGCAAGACAGCAGTACCTGGGGGGACTGTGTGCGGCAGTGACATGGGTGTGGTGGAGGGGAACAGAGAGGCAGGGGTGTGCGAGAATGGTAGAGGTATGGAGGTGAGCAACAAAGAGGCGGAGGCGTGCAGGGGAGGCAGAGGTGAGACGGCAGGGTGCTTCAGTAACGCGGGAAGTAAAAACGGAGGAGTAGTGTGTATGGGTGAGGCTGGAAGTAAAGTAGAGGCTGGGGTGGGCAGTCGTGACAACCTACAGAGAGTAATGGCAGGGGGACCCATAGACAACGTCCACTTGTCCTCAGACCTGTCATCACGGGGCACATCCACCCTACCTCGTCGACAGCCAACTTCCACAGAGACGTTGAGAAACAACAACATGCAGCAGGAGAACAATATCACTGCACGGCCTCCCTTTCCTGATGTGACAGTGACTGACTACCCCAGGGCCCTTACGGACAACCAAATTTGCCGTGGCACTGAAGATGGGGGAGAGATTCAGCCGCCCATGCACTTGGTCCTCACCAGAGAAGAGATCGCTGGTGGTGGTGCAGGGGGTCCGAGCACCTGGCACGAGCCCCTCAGCTGTCATCTCCTCTCAAGGGCCAACAACAACAACAATAATAACAACAACAACAACACACACTCGCAGCAGGAGCGTCTCGGTCGGAGTGTGACTCGTGTATAAGCTGTCACGCAAGCCATTAATTTCGCTGATATGCAGCTCAAGAAATTATATAACTCCACTCGAGTAAGAGAAAAATGTAATACGTGTTATGAGGCCAAAGGAACTTGTCTTAGTGTATGTTCTTAAGAAACCTATATAAATCCAGTTATGATATAAAACAATGGAATCTTTAATAACTTGACTCGTGACAGAGTTAGAGCAGAAAATTAGTTTTTGTGTTGCACTACTGATGATAATGCTTGACAATATCATTGCCCTTAACGACTAGTGTGTTTAAGAAAAGATATACGCAGACAAATAAAAAAGAAACTAAGAAGTGTGACGAACTTGAGTGATTTCACCTGTCACCTCATTTTTTTACCCACATTCCTAGACTTTCAGGATTGTGATTTTACAAACAGTACCGCTGAGTGAAGTGACTGGGAGTATGTGTATCATCCATCTAATAAGGGTCATACACAGGCGATCAGAAAGCATCCCAGCAAAAGGGAACTAGACTACATATCAACTTTTGACTGAACAAACATCGAAGTGATTTTATATCTAGACGTAAATAATAGACTTAGTAAAGAGTGTTTGGAACAACGAACTGTGTAATAATTGTAAAGTGGTAAAGACTAAAAGAAGTAAGGGGTTTAAGGTCCTTGTTTATCTAGTTGCAATTTGACACTTTTAGTCGTCAGAACAAACTACTGTACACTAAATATCTAGACAATTAAGTACTTCTCTACAACTTCTGATTTACTGAAATCTGGGCGAATTGTATTTAAGATTAAAAATAAAAAAATGCATAATAGGAATAAATTAAAACCAACGTAGCAAGACTCTGAACCACTGCAGACAATTAACTACAGTTTGCTGCATAATGTTTTACTGACAAAAAAGAAAAAAGTGCACAACTTCCCTCAATTAATTTCTTAGACTTTTCGGTCAACGTAATGCATAACCAAGAAGCCTGTTATTAAACCAGCATTTTGCGCAGTAATGTAAATATCTATAAGGTTAAGGGGATGATGTAGCGTTGGTAAGCTTGGAGTAACCGATTCCTTCAGACTTATTCCAGCAACAGGCTACCTTAATTAATAATACCGATTTGGTCTGTTTCTTCGCATAGTTTAGAGGAATCGGTAGCCCTCCAGTGCCAAAAGTATATAACTCCCTCAAAATACATACCGGGATGTGTGTACTGGATGTATGATATCAATTTGTAAGGAGCTGGACTTTTTTTTAACAGGATAATAATTATATATAAACCACAACTATCTAACTAACTGACTAACTAACTAACTAACTAATTGCTGGTATATAAAGAACTGTGAATTCTTCCTGTCCGTCCATCAGTCCTTCTCCTCTTCCTCAGGATCACTTTCAACACATCATTCCTCTCATATTTATCCTACAGTCCATTCATTGTACCCATGTGCCAAACTCTAATAACCAGATGCAGTCAGTTCTAAATCGTGGGTTGTGGTGCCTGGAATTAAAGCACACACGAACGATCAAGAAAACTATTGGTGTACTCCTCACGCCAACCATTCTGAGTCACACCATTTGACCACTGAAACGAGAGAGATAAAAGCTCAAATGGTGAAGTAGGATAAAAGTATCATCGAACGTCACTTGGATTCTAGTTTATACTATTTTTTTATTGTGTATACATGAAACATAGTATTAATTATTGAAAGCATGTATGTGGATTTTTTGTAATTGTGTTGGTTATTAATCTTCTTAAACCCAGTGATGCTTTTCAGGGATTCCTATCGGTTTACGAATGATATGACGATTTCCCTTCATCATGAAATTTTCTCTTACAACTTCATGACGCATTTAGGACGTTGTGGGACTAAAGTACAGTGACATTAATTTGTCGGGGGAAACGATTAGACATGAGAGCGTTAATAATACCAAAGAAACTGAATTGCTAAAAATGGAATGTGGATTCTTTTGACACAGATGCCATGAATGGACTATAGGTTGTGTACATACCATAAGTAGACATTTTGAGGAGCTTTAATTTGGCTCTAAAAAATAGCAATGTGTCGCCACAATAATGCTCTCTTTCTGAAGTGCAATAAAACTAGACAGAATGTAGATGAGAACAATATAACCAAGAGGAGGAGCCTTCATAGACAACCTTTTACAACTGATTCTTTGATTTCAAGAACGGAATGAATGGAAGAGGAAGGAAAAAGGCAGAGTTTGGCTTGGAAGACCCTGTAGCTGGAGGGAGAATGAGATAGAATGGAGGGGCAGCAAGTACGAAGGAAATAGAAGGAGAGGAGGAAAAGTCGAAGAATTGAAAGGGAGTGGCTCGGATACGAAGGGGCACCCACAACTCTTAAAGGAAGATTCTCTTGACGGTAAATTGGAAAGCAACCGGTTCCTCCAAACTATGCCACGAAACAGACTACCTTAATGATACTAATAAGGGATATGATTCGTGCGACAGTTTGGAGGAATCAGAAACCTTCAAAACCACCAACATAAGAATCTCCCCCTTTAAAGTAGCTCCCCCCATCACCGCAGGCAATACCTCCCACAACGGGTCGATATCAAGAACCAATAGCATCATAAAGGCTTCTCCTCCAGGGCTGTTTTCATCTCGACACAAGTCTTTTTCTTTCATAGCGTTACTTTCAACAAAATTATGCTATGCTTGTTTCGTGTGTCCAGTGTCTAAATAGGGTATAAAATAAAAATGTCTAAATAGTATAATGACCGAGCATATGCCAAATACTCAGAATCTATCCTATTGTGATGGCGCGTCAGTGTTTGATGTTTTCACTGTAAGCTTATAATTAAAGGGATGGATACCCTCTCGTAGTCCAGGTGAAGAGCTACTGATTCCTCCTGTACTATGCTCTAAGACAGATCCCCTACTAGTAAGTATAATGAGATGTCCCGTTTCCTGGCATCGTCTGGAGGAGGATGTTGTAGCCCCTCAGTCTGACCTCACAAGAGCGTATCCATATCAAGGATCACACTTTTCTACCGAGTGTAACACCTACCAAGAGTTAGTTATACCTCTTCCCACCACCGCCATAATAGTATATATACAGTATGTATATATATACAGCATAAACCATAGTTGTGTTTAGAGTACAGTCTGACTACACTCTCCACATATCACTCTGGTGCTGCTAAACGAAATAAACCTGATTTGTGAGAGAAAAATCCTCATTCATTTTTTTCGTCAGTGTTAAAATACAAATTGCTCTTCCTGATGACACCAAACAACATTAGGGTATTTTTATCGTCGTGAAAACTGATGATGTCCTCAAATATCAGAGTTACTTTACTGTGCATAATAATAACTAATAAACTCACTCTAACACAATAACTTTCTATACTGACAAGTGAAAATTCAGTAGAACAAAATAGCCTCACTTTGGGAACTGATAATCCCAAAAATATCATTCTCTCCTTTATAATAATGACTGGTAAATCAAATCTCATTACAATGAAGTTAGATTATTACGAAAACTCTCAGTCCCACAAACAGGAGGATAAGGTAATTTGTAATAATACCGGTGTGTTAATATTACTCATGGTTCGGCTTAGGGTGGTACGGTTTGCTCTCCTCAAGCCCAAGTAACAATTCAAGAGCACATACTCCTTAATTCATCCTCCTCTGGCTCGTCTAAGGTTTTCTCCAACTCGTTCCCAGAGGATTGGAGGACAGAGCCAATCAGAACTGAGTGAGGATGAAGGACGCGGCGGAAGGAGGTATTTTTATGCTAGTGTGATCGACCCTCACTGTCAGGGATGTCTAATGTCTTACTAACGTGCACAGTTCCGAGCAGATGAAAAGGGAAATACTGCCTCAGCTTCTGTAAGGTAAACAATGGGTGCTGGTAGAACTCTTGATTGATATAGGAAGATGTTTTATTCCTATGTTGACCATTTTATACTCTATTTTATTTCTATGTTGACTTTTAATGCTCAACACTGTATCCATTACCACCATGACACGACACAGAATGAAGCAGACACTAATTAGCGTCGATTCTATTCAGGTGTAGTGAGGGTGAGGCAGTGTTTCCCCTTCACCTGCTCGGAACTGTGAGTACTGTATGTGTGTATGTGTTGTACGGTGTTTTGCACTAGTCAATAAACGTTGAATGTACCCACTAACAGTTGTCTCCCTTCCATCTGATTATGTATACACTCGCAGAATGAAACGTTGGTGACATCTATTGATAATTTCTTTAAGTGACCTGTGATGATATAGGAGTGATTATTCCAAACTATGCCACAAAAAATATTCCATCAATATAAACCATTTTTACAATTAAGGGAGTGGCCAAGATAGTAGTCGTGGCCTTTCTACCCATTTTATTTAGGATGGCCTTTATGTACTCAGTGTATGAGAAAACATAACCACCTTCTCATCTCTGTTATTCCCACTCACATCACCCCAGTGTGACTTGCCAACCAACAGAGAAGCGGGACAAATCCATAAAGTAATAAAGGAAGACGAATCAAATATCGTGACCATGGCTCGAATAACAACGTAGAATTAAAGCAAGGTGATATTTCTCTTCCATTTCATCTCCCTCCCTTTGGAATGTATAAATCATTGGCTGTGGGAAGTTATTACACAATTCCCAAACTGTCACTCACTAATGCTCATAAAAATAAAAACGAGCGCATAAAACTAATTGCCGGTCACTCAGAATTAAGCCTTTCAATTATACCAAACACACATAACTCCGAGTATCACATGTCAATACAAAGCCATTCAACCTAATAAACGGCAACAACAATAGCTTAAAAATGAAAGCTATAATACGAAGTCACTCGTAATCATTAATCTACTGTATATACTATATGTACTGAACAATATTTTATGTAAGTATCTATCTATCTATCTATTTATATATTTTCCCATAGCAACGTTTTCCTTTCCCACAATACAGTTATATTTTATCCTCTCATTAACGTTTCCTTTACTTAAGGCCCGGTACACATGGGCACTTTGTGGTCGCCACACAAGGACAACATGAGTCGTCCTTTGACTATTCACCACTGAAGAGGGCGACAGTCGTCTCCGAAACTGTATGGTAATAAATCTTTTGTCTACCATTGTGGGTTTTCATCGCCTTCACGTCTCGGCTACAGAGGCACTACTGCGTAACAAGTGCTTGTGGTCCTTGCGTGGGGACCACAAAGTGCCCGTGTGTCCCGGGCCTAAGTTGTGTTCCCTCTACACAAACCAATGTTTCTCCAACTTACACCAACATTACCTTCCCATCTATAGTACATCATTCCAGTTACTCACATATACACATTCTCTATCATAAACAACAACAACAACAACAACACCAACAACAACAACAAACTCAACGACAACGACATCAACAAACACAACAACAACAACAACAACAACACAAACACAAACAGCCATAACAACAACATCAACAACAACGTTTCCTCGATTCAACCCCTCCCAAAAAAAATTATAGAGACCTTCATTTGGTAACCGGCACCAGGCAGGTATTATATGCAAAATTAACTTCTTTAGGCATTCACAATAACCGGTGAAACATAATACCAACTGAGTTGTTAATTGCGGCAGAAGTTCTCATTAAAAAGTATTACATGTGCCACTGACCACAGAGAGCCCACAGCATTCATTATTATTATTACCATTATCATCACGCACTGCCAGATGATGCTCTTTCCGAATTAATTATTATCATTATTAGTATTATTTCTTTTAGCACATTTGACCTGATCTAAATTTAACCTAATTGATATAATGCTGTATTACACATCCAACGCAATTATAGTTATTTTTAAGTCTATCGTGGCCTGTTAACATAATTATATATACAGTGCAAAGGTCAGTTAGTATGTGTGTGTGTGTGTGTATTGAAAAAGTATCCATAATATTAAGTTCACGTGTATGTCTGTGTGTCATGTCCGTCCGTCACCTATATTAAATTTACACCCTCACTTTTAATTAATTAAGGACCCTGCATGTGATCTTGTATGAGACTTGGTGGCTTCTGATTCCTCCTGACTATGCCATGAAACTAGCTTCTTCAGTATTAGTGGTGTTTCGTGGCAGTAATAGAAGGACTCATTACCCTCCACTTTTCTAACTACATCACTGGGTCCCTTAATAATATAATCTGGTCTAAAAGAGTTCGATACACATTATGGGGGAGATAATATTGTACAGTGCTAAGGTAAGTAAATCTGGAACAACCGATTCTTCCAAACTATTCCAAGCAACAAGATGACATTGTTTTTGTCCATCTTGTCCTGTTTCCTGGCAAAGTTTAGAGGAATCAAAGCACTCCAATGTAACAAAAGTATATTATTCCCTTATCCCGTCAACACATATTTCACATAATTATTATTTTCAACACATAATTCACAGTTTTCATCACGTGTCTGGTATGAAATATATATATACCGCACACACACCAGAGCTACCCAATAATATAGTTACGGTAAGTCAGTATTGTATCTTATATAATTATTATCACAAGAGGATAATAATGAGCTTCAAACCTCTACGTGAGTGTCAGTGTAGTGTTGTTTACATATTGTTATCGTAAGTTGAATTGTTAGATGCGATTTGATATACATGTAATATAGGGATTTTTATACAGTTTATTAAACCTGAATTAGCTCGTTCTGTCAAAATGTACAGTATGTTTTAGCTGCCATAGATGGAAAAGAAATAATGAAAATAAAAATAATAAAAATAGTAATGATAATATTGATAATGATAAAAATAGTAATAATAATATTGATAATAATAATAATAATAATAATAATAATAATAATAATAATAATAATAATAATAATAATAATAATAATAATAATAATAATAATAATAATAATAATAATAATAATAATAATAATAATAATAATAATAATAATAATGATAATAATAATAATAATAATAATGTAATCCTCAGGGTAACCATTCTGACATCCATGACGACTGATGCTGGAAAACAAACCGAGACAACACGACCTACAGTGTTCGTTTGAGGCCAGAACATTTTTTAATACATTA
>JAWQEG010006711.1:0-5000 GCA_033782935.1 Petrolisthes cinctipes | reverse complement strand
CAGGGGGAGGGATTGTTGAAGCGACGAAAGTGAGGCTCATACTCCATGTTATGCTCTACACATCTGGTAATACGAGGATACCAATACACAAACACGGAAGGACCAATACACTAATATATTGAAGGAAGAGGTTGAAGACAAACAGCCGAACGAGACAATTTACTGATATGATGGAATTAGGTGTGTTGATAGAGAGAGAGAGAGAGAGAGAGAGAGAGAGAGAGAGAGAGAGAGAGAGAGAGAGAGAGAGAGAGAGAGGAGAAGAGAGAGAGAGAAGAGAGATGAGAGAGAGAGTGGGAAAAGATGGTGACAGAGAGTGGGAAACTGGGAATGACAGTGACTGGCAGAGTGGGAGATGAATGGGACACGGAGAGTGGGAATGGCCACATGGAGAGTGAGAATGAATGGTGACACAGAGAGTGGGAATGGAGACATGGAGAGTGAGAATAGTGCCAGGGTGAGTGGGAATGGAGACAGGGAAAGTGGGAATGGAGACAGGGAGAGTGGGAATGGAGACAGGGAGAGTGGGAATGGAGACAGGGAGAGTGGGAATGGTGACAGGGAGAGTGGGAATGGAGACAGGGAGAGTGGGAATGGTGCCAGTAGAGTGAGAATTGTGCCTGGGTGAGTGAGAATGGTGCCAGGCAGAGTGGGAGGTCCCATTTCATTATTCTCTTCACCCATACTGATACCTCGTTCGTGTCTCAATATACACCTTCTGTAGTCCAACATAATCTCACAGGGATTGCTCTCCTACTCTTGCTCTCCTATTGACTGTGTAACGTAACCATGTCTATAGTGTTAGTTTCCATGAGAACCATATTTGTGTTTGTGATAGGTAAACAAATCCCACAAAAAAGAAGAAGAAATATTTATAGAGAAAACACAACACGGTTCAACTGTTTTATAAATTTCTGCATTATTTTTTACAAGCTAGCCATTTACCATATCAAATCCTCTAACACAAATTCTAGTTCAAATTATTGTATTGATACTGAATGCGTGTATATATTAACTTATACGTCACGTTTTAGATCTTAATCACGACTATTTTCAGCCGACAAAAGTAGCAGCGAACAAGGTGCAAAACGATAAAAATAACTATCGGTATGATTCTAGTGTGATACAATCTGACACCTACGACGAGGGATCACTGAAAATATCCTGTTTATTCCCTGGGGATCATCAGTTGTGTCCATCAATTACAGAACCATCAGACCCCCTCATGCTTCATAGTATTTGTGTGTGTGTGTGTGTGTGTGTGTGTGTGAGTGGGTGTGACTGTGTGTGTGTGTGTGTGTGTGTGACTGTGTGTGTGTGTGAGTGTGTGTGACTGTGTGTGTGTGTGTATGTGACTGTGTGTGTGTGTGTGTATGTGACTGTGTGTGTGAGTGTGTGGTGACTGTGTGTGTGTGTGTTGTGTCTGTGTGTACTTACTGTCCATAGTTACGAGGAGGCAACAATGACAAATGACGAATAGGCAAGTAAGTAACAACATTTCTACATACATACTAACAGACTCACATTATTAAGCCTTGTGAAATATCTTGTGTTTCATTTACAACCATGGATTCAAATGGACGTCAGGCCCGTGTTTACAAAGGCAAAGTTCACTCCTTTGCTAAAATTTGGTTCTTAAGTACCCTCTGAACGGGTTTGAAAATTTGAGGCTTCTGATTCCTCCTGACCATGCCAATAAACAAGCTCCTTCCATATATGTAGTGTTTCGTGACAATATTTGAAGGACTCAATTCAACTCCAATTTTCTGACTACATCACAGGGTCCCTTTAGCGTGTATTCCTTCCAAGACTAGAACCCGGCATTGCTTTGAAATCATGATAATATAGATTCGTATTTGAGGTGAGGAGAATTATTGTTTACTGCTTCGATATGAACCTGCTACACTCTGGCGAGGTCAATAATAAAAGGGTACGGACTAGTGCGAGTTCTGAAATGTTTATGAATACCGGCCTTGACGAGTCCCACGCCGACACACAACACATACAGACACTACACAACACACACGACACACACACAACACTCACAAACACTACACCCACACCACACAGCACCACACCACACAACACAATACTCACATATGCCATACCACTCAACACCACACTGCACCATACCACACCACTCAGAAGTCACACCATACAACTCACACCACATCACTCCACACACAGACAACATTCACACACACACAACACTCCACACACACCACACACACAAGCATACCTCTTCTCACACACACACACACACACACACCCACAGTCATACACATCAGTCTATACTTATTATACCTCTTTCATGACCATAACAAAGTCGATAAGCGTTTAGTCCCAATAACCAAACGAACAAGTCCACCCCAAACTTCTAAACTTTCTATAGATGGTTGTGTCGCTGTTGTTTAAGGGACCCTGTGTTGGAGTCAGAAAATTGGAGATATAAATGAGTCCTTCATACATTGCCATGAAACACCACCTACATGGAAGGAGCTTGTTTCGGTGACATGGTCAGGAGGAATCAGAAGCCTCCAATTATCATACACGAGCACAGGGTCCTTAAGTATATTTTTGTCACCGTATTCTGGCCACTCCTATACGTCAAGAAAAATCCCTACTGTCTCTATCGTCACCAACCCACTGCACAAACGATGCCCGAAAGTCAAATTACACTAGACCATATTAGGTGATGTTATGAATGATGTTATTGCTGCTCTTTCTAAACAGTGACGTGTATGCAGATAAGGTGTCGCCATCTATTGTGAGGGAAAGGAAGCATCCATCACCTCGAAGCTCCACTGTTGCCATCTAGTGTGCGGGAAAGGAAGCATCCATCACCTTGAAGCTTCACTGTCTCCAACTAGTGCGACACATGTAAAGCAAACCAATACCTCGAAGCTTCATTCAGTTATCCAGGGCCTCTTATTATGAATCACAGGCCACTGACTGCCTTACTTGTCACGAGGTTGTGACATAAAAATTAAAAAGATGAAAAATGTCACTCTTGCCTACGCGGGTAATACACTTTTAGTACATTGGAGCTCCTTTATTCCTCCAAAGCAAAGTATGCCAGGAAACAGGACCAGATGAACAAAAATAATGGTGTCCTGTTGCTTGGAATAGCTTGGAGGAATCCGTGCTCCAGATTTACTGCTACTATACCCCTTTTATGAAAAAAAAAAAAAAAAATAATAATAATAATAATAATAAAAATAAAACACCACTTGTATGCGAATTTGAGGGCTACTGAGTTCTCCAAACTTTACCAGGAAACACAAACGTCCTCATTAGCACACGAGTAAGGGATCTGTTTTGTGGTGTAGTAGGGTATGATATAATAGGACTTAGTAGCCTTCCTTATTCGTCTGGAAGTGAGTATCCATCATCTCAAGCCATACCACTGAATACATCTCTCGGGGAAAATAAAATAATGACACTGACAAACTTATATCAATATGTAAATTAACTCGATGTCAAATACAAAGTAACTCGATATCAAAATAGCACTAGATTAAAATAACACTATCTCAATATGGAAAATGTTTTGATATCAAATTAAACTTGATATTGAAATGCAAAATAACTCGATATCATAATAACTCGATATCAAAATGCGAAATAACACGATATCAAAATGTAAAATAACACGATACCAAAATGCAAATTAACACGATACCAAAATGCAAATTAACACACGATACCAAAATGCTAAATAACACGATACCAAAATGCTCGAAAGAACACGATATTAAAATGCAAAATAACACGATATCAAAATGGGAAATAACACGATACCAAAATGGGAAATAACACTCACCTGTAGCTGTGATGTGAGAGCAACACGTTTACGGTGGGAGGGAGTTGTTGATTTCATATTTTGGCGAGTGTTTGCAATCACATCAGTCTCAGTCATCTCGAGTTTTGTCCTTTTGATATCGACACTTTTTTGGAAGGATTGAATCTTGTCGTAAATGTCTTATCACTTTTATTTTCAACTCGTTTCTGCCTAAATTTCAACGTTGGCCTCAGTGAGATCTTCAATATTATTCTTACTGAAGGGAAGTATTTATTTATGTGTTCTCTTTTTAGTATGTTATTTAATGGATTAATCTCTTGTTGGTAAATTGGAGTTTTAGTGATTCCTCCAAACAATGCCAGGAAACAGACGACCCCCAGTGTTACTAATAGGGAATCTGCTGTTTCGTGGCATAATTTGGAGGAATCACTAGGCCCCATCATTTTACCAACAAACAGTTTCCTCCCTTAAGAGAACATCTTCTGTCTTATGTTCACAACCTAGAATGCGCAATGAATTAACAAAAAAACAAAAAATAGAATTATTACTCTAACAGCAGATACACATCAATTAATTTCTTCACGGAGCCAAACACACACACACACCACATACATACTGACACAACACTATCTGACGGTATAGAGTCGATCAATGGTGTCACTCAATTCACCAAGTGTCTCGAGCAAGTTGATACTATATGGGACTCGGGTTCTGTCTACCTTACTTCGAATCAGGGACAAAAGGATGTGTTACAGAGTTTGTTTACTCCAATGGCCTTCACTCTCATCGCTAGTAAGGACCCTGTGATCGTGTATGAGACTTGGTGGTTTCTGAATCCTCCTTACTATGCTACGAAATACGCTCCTTCCATATTGGTGGTGTTTCATGGGAATAATTATGTGAAGGCACTCGCTAACCTTCAATATTCTGACTTCATCACGGGGTCCCATAATTAATGACCAAACCACCACCAGATGGCTCTCCCATCAGTAGTGAGTGTTCTCTGTATTTACCACAATGAATCGAAAGAGGACGTGGCTGTAGATACAAACATGACAGCGTTGTTCACTACGAAGACTGTGTTTATTAATTTGTTATAAATATTAAAAATAAACAAAAAAAATAAAAAAAACAAATGCTAAAGAATGACAGAAAAACAAAAAGTAAATATGAAAAAATATAATTTGATAAAACCAAT